>CARXXK010000001.1:4705412-4797094 GCA_949089665.1 Macrosiphum euphorbiae
TTTTTTAGTTAAATTACATTAAAATACATTTGCCAATTGCCATTGCCACTGGATCATTCCCCCTCTTTTTTTTGTTGATTCGGTATTTAAGGTTACATTAGATTTTATTTATTTTTATGAATTTATTTATGAAGTTTTTTGATTCATTTTTTATTTTATTTTTTAAATGGATTTTTTAGCGAGCACCTCTGTTCTTTTTGCTACAGGTATTTTATATATTTTATTTTATGCTCAAGTTAATTAATTTTTCATACTTCTGTGAATGATCCCTTACAAAGATTGTAGTCTTTGTTCAATCACAATAAAATTGTATAGTTAATTAAACTTTTTATTCATATAACAGGTTTACCTGTAGGGCTCTCTGTTCCTCTCAATTTTGTTTTTTTAATATACTCAAATTTATTTATTTTTTCCATCGATCCTAAGTGATCTCTGTGTTATCTTGAATTTAATTATTATTAATTTAATTAATAAGGCTTAAAAATCAGTATAGACTGCAGTCTCTCCTTCCACCGACACATAATGTTTCAGTTGAATTTTCATATTTTTACTCAATTTTATTAAGTTTATTCATTCTTAGTTTTTATACTTCCATCCTTGGCCGTCTAGTGAACTTAATAATAATTCATTATTTAAAGTTAATTTTAATTTTAATATTTTTTGGAATTTAAAATCTGCATAGATTGTGGTCTGTTCAATTTTAACAGTTAGTATGTATAGTTAATTTAAATTGTTTTACTTCTTAAACATTTTTTACACTCGGTCCCTGTTTCTCTTTAAAATTTTTTTTTACAATATTACTCAGGTCAATTTATTTTTTTACTTTTACCAGTGATACCCAAATGAGATTTAACTAATCTTTCATTAATGAATTTAATTGTAATTAATGTATTGGCTTTTGGAATTAGAATAGCTTGCAATTTTCACTTTTCAGCTTTCTCTACCACAGGACTTTTTAATTTTAATTGTTTTTCTTCCTATACTGCATTCGCCTGTAGACGCTCCTGTTCCTCTTTCAATTTTTTTTAAACATTATGCACAATAAGTTCATTAATTTTGTATTAATTTTTAATCCTTTTGTCTTTGTATAACAACAACAACACAATACACTTTTAAACAATGTAATAAGTTTCATTTTAGTTTAGTGCAACAGTTTATAATCAAGTTTGATTTACATAAAAATACATAGATATTAAATATTTATATTTGTATACTTCAATATATTCGTACATTCACGTTTTAAAAAATTGAATAATTAAAACTGATAACATCTTTAAAATAAATAAAAATAATATTTGTTTTACTTTAATTATATATTAATATTGTACTAGGTGTCTAGGTATATTGTATATTAATAAAAACATTATTTCTGAGTTCAAAATAAAAGATTTTAACTATAAAAGTATAAAAGCTATTGTAGACATCCTATATTTTAAAATATGCATGAGTATGGTCGTCACAGACATAATTTACAACTGTATAATATTTATTTATAATAATTGTTTTAATTATTTATATTTTGTTACTTGTTATTTCACATTTATACTACGAAATTTAACGAATGTCATATTCTTGTGGCTTTATATTAATGGTGTGAAATATATATTTAAGAAAAATAATTGACTAGGGACGTTTTGTAATATTTTATACTTACCGATGGGACTAATAATTTATCGGCCGTACCCAATTATATTAGATACTAAAGATAATTTAGTATAGGTACTTGGCGATTTTTAGAAATTAAAAAGTAGGTATTCAAAATTATATTTTCTTCAAAAAATATATATTGAGACGAAGTATGGTAATTTGATGCAATTGTATTATTATTGCGGTTATAGTTGAAAGATAAATAACGACATTGGGGATGTACTCGAGGTAGGTATACAAGTAACGAGTACATACATATAAAAACTATGATTTATTTTTTTTAATGAGCAATCCATGTCTCATGATTTCTATACATCTTGTAAATTACAGCTAGGATTAAACTTATTATACTGAACTTCACTATATTATACAATAGCATAGGGTAATTTATTGTTTTGTTATGATATCATATAATTGATATCTTGATGATTGACATTTTGTGAAATAGATTTGATTTAAATAATTATAATAAATTAACAAACATGTAAAAACACATTTCTTACTTTATTTAGAACTAACATATTTTTATAAATAGATTTGAGTCATTAGTACTTACTAGTGCAGTTGTAGTTAGCTCAAAGAGTAAGCATTTAAGGTTCGATTTTTGACAACATTTATCAAATTTCAAATTTAAACTTTTTTTTTATAGTTATTTTATGTTCAAATTAGGACGAAATCACATATTAAATAACCAAGAATAACGATTTTAGTTATTTTGTTTTAATTTTATAATATTAATTCAACTTACCAGCTACCGTAGGTACTAATGAATAATTATAAGTAATAACATTATATATAAATATTATATTATAAAATATCTACACTGACAAACCCCCTCCACTTAGAATCGTTGTTAGTATACAATGATACTATATCGTTGAATTCAAATTTAATGCCATCCATTAAATAGTGACCCACTTGTAACCTATTGTACAGCAGAGCGACATCCACTTATCCGCTTTTTAATAATGAGAATTTTGTTAAAGAGAAGGATAATGTTTAAATGGTACCTATGCATACAACTCGCTAAGTTAAACAAGTTATCGTAGTTTGACAACTGAAAGGTTTAACAATTCGTGGAAATTAATAACATATTATTATTATGATTTTCATTTTGAACTGTAGCAAATGCCAAATATATTAGTTTTACATTTGATTTAAATGTGAATTGGTTTAACTTTTCGTAGAAAGGTACTTTTAAAATCGTTTTACCTCTACCCGGCTGTAACCAATATGGTTTATTACTATACTATGCAATATTTCTATTAACGTATTTAGCCAATTGTATACCTTGGTATGCCTTTTCAAATAATGAGAAAATTGTGTGACTACATAATAAATAAAGATTATTAGATTTTAATATTCTCAAATTAATAATAATAATATATTTATGACAATAATATACAATACTGAATACATATCAGGTTATATTCAACAAATTTACAATATTGCAGTAGGTACCTCCTAAAAGCTGTGCTTGTGCTGGGGGTCGGGGGAGCCATTCTTATCGATTTTCTGAATGCATAAGAGAAGTCAAACTAAACAAAAGTTTTCAATTATATAATTATACAATAATATTAATAGAAAAATCTAATTATAATTTAGAATAATAAAAATTGTATACAAATGAACTGCAATTTAAATATTAGATGGATCAAGGTGTTTCACATACAATTTAAACAACTTGAAACTTTTGAAGTAATCAATATTAATATGCAAAGAACGACATAAACTATAATCCTGTGTGTAAAACATTATTTTGGTCAAATACTTTCTTAACATGCAGTAAATGTATATTAATATTTTTCTTGTATCTAGTGCTGTGCTCATGATATATTGTTGGAATTAAATGCTTATGTTTATGCAATGGAATCAAAACAGATAAATTATAATTTAATTTAAAGTCCTTCACATTTAGTTCTTTACAAATTAAAATAGTTTTAATTCGTATTGGTAAAAATAATAAATATTTAATAATACAGTTTATGGTTGTAATAAAACTGGACTCTGACAAAATGATTATTAAAAAGAACCTCTTCAGACTGATTTACAATAAGAGTATACAGATTGTACAAATGTTAAAAAAATAACTCTCTTATATGAGTTACTAAAAATATATCTTGCTTCTTTAAATATGTAAAAAAAACTTTCGTAAGTTATTATTAATATAATTTATATTTTATGTTTATCCCATTTTAGCATTTTCCTTTATTATCTAGATTCTAGAATAACACCAAGGTATTTTATTTCCTTAACATGTTCAAGCTTAGTAAATCTCGGATCACGTATAGTATTTGAGTTTTGGTTTACAATTTAAAGAATGAACTACTAAATTATTACCAATTACAGTATCTGAGTTTTAATTTAAAAATGTAAATTATTTTCAATAATGTCTTTATTTCTGCCTTCTGGTATAAAAGCCGTAAATATAATATATGATTGGTAACATAAAAGAAAAATATTTTTTATGCACCTGCACTACCTCTATTACTTTATAGACCTTCCCGATATCGATATGGTAACATGTAAGTTCCATATTCGAAAGCAATGGTAGTCAATCGTATTTAAATAAACTACTCTAACCCCAGCTCAGTTGAGACCACTCACTGAGATTTTTTAGATTTTTCAAAGACTGTATAAGGATTAAATATTTTTTTATGCTTCAAAAAATACATTTAAAGTTTAAATTCTACTTTACACAAGTATTTGATTTTTAGATAGTGTTTTTACTAGGTACTGTGATATTTTTTTATTAATTTTATAATTAAATACTAATTTATCAGTCAATTTTTTTTGTTATTTAAATAAATTACGATTTGTTTAAAGTAACTATAAGGTACATCGGACATGATACATAATATAGGAACTATGATGAGAACAGGACCATTCAACAATAGAACCTATAAATAAATAAAATCTTTTATATATAAATATTAGTTTTTAAAAGATCGTTCAATGAAATGGAAACACTTTGGAGTATAGAAAATTCGCACAACGTAAACGTATTGGCTGACATTAGGATATAGTACGTACGACGTCGTGGTCGTATTCAATTTCAGAAATCTTTTTATCGAAAACGCGGATGGTGAATAACACTCATATATAATAATATAATATAAACATAAATATTATATACCTAGAGGTATATTATGTGTATATAGACGTTTATTAGATGTTAGAATAAGTGTTTGTGGTTTGCCTTGTCAACAAAATGCTTGAAAAGGAGTGTCAAGTCACTTTCAGTAAATATTTTTGAAAAAAAAACAAGGAGGGGAAATTATTATTTCTGTGGAAAAATATGTATTTTACCCGTCATAAATGACTGGGGTGGTGGAATAAGGGTGTTGATAGACTGTTGAACAAATGCTGATAGACAATGACGTGAGCTCTAGCGATTTCCAATCGATCGCCATGGCAGCCTCGACAAATTGTTTTCGACTCTCCGCGGGCAAGGCTAAAAGCATGACATTTAATATCACTCATAAATACTTGTACGTAGTGTTAAGACCATAGCAGTTTATGAGTGATGATGCTTAAAAGCTCCAAAATTCAATGAATTCATTCCATTACAAGCGTCTACCAGATTTCCGGATTTTCACTATCTGGATAATCTTTATAATCTATAATCTTTATTATTAGGTAAGTATACATGGATAGTGTACCACAAGTATATAACCATTATTATTATTTTTATTGTGTAGAGAATCGTTCCTGACAGATTATATCTATCGGTCGGTATTAAATCATATTATAAAATAATATGGTTTTTGGCATTCCAGTGTTTGACGAACGATGAAATGAAGATTTTATAAACTTTTCCAGATTTTGCAAACCACAGCCATACTGTATATTGAATTACTATTATTTATGTTTTTCGTCAAATTGGACTGTCGTTCAAAGAAAGAGGAGCAACGGAAATAGCAGCATCCACTATCGTCGTTGTTTCGATTTATATAATGTATAATATAAATATTATATACTTCTTTTTTCACCGAATGCCTAAAGCGATTACTGGCCGTTTAGGTGAATCATACCGTGATCAGATATTTCACTCAATTTGACAGGAGAACAATATATTATATAATCTACTATCGGTAAAATGTACACTTGATATCGAGATTTAATACCGTTACTGAATATAGTTCATCGGCGACAGTAACAACAATTAATGCATTCATACGATCGAGACCCTATATTGAACATAGCGGATAAAAACACACAATATACCAACAGCAAAGAGGGTCAAAACCAGTGATGTAAAAATGCTTTTCAAAGAAAGTATAAATTACCATCCAAATGCTTTTTATAGTAAAGTATTTGAAATAATCTTAAAATACAAAAAGAAAGGTCCTAGACATAATTTATTTTAATCAGAAATGTAATAATTGCATTTTAAAAATAGCGATGCAATCACTCATTGTGTTAAAATTGATAAAAATTTTAATAGTAAAAACAAAAAGTAAACGGTTTATCTTTAACACTAAACAATGGGTACGAGTAGTTTGAATCAACAATCGTACGTTAACAATCAACAGTCTTAACCTGAACACACGAGACGATATGAAGTACGAATACGATGGTAATAAGCCTCTCTACCTTCTAACAAATTACGAGATCTATGAAAACGAAAACTACACGAAATAATATGTGGACTTGTGGGCATGTGGCACATGTTATCATTTTGAAATACCCACTCGCGATGTAAGTACACATCAAATTTATAAATGGGATTATTGAGAAAAGGCGTACAATAAATTGTCATAATCTTAATAGTCCATAAATAATTATTGTTTATAAAATGTCTTCCATATTTGATATAACAAAAATGGCGTAGATTGTGTTGGTTCTTACACGGTCGCCATAATTTATATCACACAAAATATAGAATTATGGAGATTGTATATTATGTACCCAGTGAGATTGTGATATGTTATCGTCATAACGTTGACATTCAAAGGCATATTTAACAAGGATTACAAATAAAATAAAATTTAATATCAAAAAAATATTTGATAAAGTAGTATTAATAACTCAGTGGTAAAAAAGGAATTTCGAATACTTTCAAAAAAAAAAAAAGTATTTGGAAACTTTTACTCAAATACTCTCCAAGTTACAATTCTATAGTCCGCCACTCGCCACTCTCTCATTTTTAACAACTGTTCTGCGCAAGACATACTTTTAGTAAGTCCTTGTTCTCCGGTATACCAGATATATTTGCACTTAAATTTTGTGCGATTTACAATACCTCCCTTGGAGGAGTTGGGCTTCTGCGTTTTCATCATAAAAAAAGAAGATAAATATCGTCTTACATACAAAAAACCAAAAAAATCATAAAAAACGGACTTACACTTTCTTTTTTGTTGGAGATTTGATATAATATGTATTTAAATTGAATAGGAGATAATATTTTTCACTACGGTTACAATACACATGCGCCAAAATAAATAACGGAGAGAAAAATATTTCACTGCCAGAATATTGCATTATATATAGGCACCCGCAGTATAAATATCCGAAATATAATAAAGCGCCGATCATCCGGCTGATTTGAAACGTTGCACGTCGAGTCCATGACGAATACCTTTACTGAGCAAATAAAGGCGTAGGTTTATAATATATTATATTGTTATACAAACAATATATAGGTACGTACATACACGTAATATATAACGTATTGCTGCAGACATACTGTTTCTGAAATCTCCGTTGCAGCCACCGTGGACACACTACTGAGACATAAAATCAATTTTGCTCGACAGCCATACATCGAAAAGTCTATTCTCGATTTATAGGTAGGTGTACTGAAGTCTGAAATGACGTGTTGCCTTCCTCGTCAGATCAAACAGCATCCACACAATTATTATAACAATTTCATACGCATAATATTCTCTAATATTCTACATCAAAATGTTTCATTATTATATCTTATTATGACAAAAAAATACCACTCCATTGTTGCATGTTACAAGCTAATTTGGGCCCCTTCTATTATACTTAAAATATCGTTTTCCTTCTAATACATTGTATGTTATTTATCTCATCTTAAATATTATACTACATGTTGTTCATTTATAAAATCTGTATGGACTATGGAGTCCTTCTATTTTATTATATAATATATATATATATATATATATAATATTATTTAAATATATTATATAACTAGCTGATCCCGTGCACTTCGTTTCCCGTTAAATTTACCAACTCTATATGACTCAAACTTTGTTCAATTCGTTATTTAATATTCGGTGTATGGTGTTTAAAATTTATCTTAACTCTTCTGTTGCTTGGGATAAAAATTCTGATTCGCAGCAGTATATTATCAGGTAAGCAATCTACCTGCGGTAGATCGCAGACACCGTGCTGTTTGTACGTAACTTTATAATTTAACTCTAAAGTATCAAAGTTATACCAAGTATGTCACTGAACTCCTCTTAAACGGCTGGACTAATTGCGAATGCCGAGTCTGTCGACCAATATTTCCTCCTCATCCACGAAGACGTGGCATTGTTTTATGTACGTAACTTTAAACTTATATGTGAGTATAAGACGCTAAATATTTACGTAATTGCGATACATATATAATATCAAAACACAGGGTACAGAAAATTAAATGCATTGAATGAATACACTGATTTTAAGGCAACCAATAATTATTATTATAACAGCTTTATACCCCTTGGCGACCATTTATAAATAAAAATTTCCACCGTAAATCTCTAAATCCCCGTTTTAGGGGATCACCTAGGGGGGTGATTTGTGAATGTAAATTATCCGGGGTGTCACCCAAACGCATACAAAAATACATTCATTCAAATCGGTCCAACCGTTTAGGAGGATTTCAGTCACAACACATACGTACAGTAGAATTATATAATAAATCCTATTTTATAATACATGTTACATGTACATTGTATTATATAAATGCGAAAGTCTGTGACTTTGTTACTCTTTCAAGTAAAAACTACTGAATAGATTTTAATGAAACTTTACAATAATATAGCTTATACATCAGAATAACACATAGGCTACAAATCATAACTCTGAGTCCAATCAGAGGATATGCTCAAACGAGGATTTAGAGATTTACGGTGGAAATTTTTGTTTATGAATGGTTGCCATGAGTTTTAAAACTATTATACACTATTATTGGTTGCCGTGAAATAAGTGTATTCATTCAATGCATTTAATTTGTTTGTAAGCTGTGTTATGTATCACAATTACGTAAATATTGAGCGTATTATACTCACATATAAGTTATATATATATATATGACTCAAACTTTATTCAATTCGTTATTTAATATTCAGTGTATGGGGTTCAACATTTATGTTACTTTTCCTTTACCTGGAATAATAATAATAATTCTGATTCGCAGCAGTAAATTATCAGGTAGGCAATCTACCTGCGGTAGATCGCGGACCCCGTGATGTTTGTACGTAAGTGTATGATTTAACTCTAAAGCCAAAATACCAAGTTTGTTGTATTCCACCTATGGTGGATTCATATAATCAGTTAATACAAAATCCTAACAGTACTAATATCAGATGAATAAAAAAAAACCTAATTTAACCATTTTTAAATAAGCCTGTCTTCTTACCAGAGGTCTAATCTACACACAAACATTCATTTATTTTATATATATTGACAAAAAACAAAATACAAATCAACAAACATGCCCGATTAACCAATAGCAACCAATATAAATTAAAATACACTGTTGTATTTTTTTCATTCAGATTTTCCACTTTTCCGGTTGATTTTCCTAAAATTTTCTTTCGTATAAATCTTCTCTTGGTAATTACGAACATCTTAAAAAAAAATTTGAGCCAAATCGGACCAGCCGTTCTCGAGTAAAAAATAAAAATAAAACAATAACAATAATACGAATCAACAAACATGCCCGATTAACCAATAACAACCAATATACAATACACTGTTATTATTTTAATCTGAAACAAATTTTTTTATTATTTAATTAATTTTTTTTCTGGACAGATGACGCCACTATTGTATTTTTTGACATTCAAATTTTCTACTTTTCAGGTGGATTTTTCTAAAATTTTCTTTCTTTCCAATCTTCTGCAGGCAATTAAGAACATCTTAAAAAAAAATTGAGCCAAATCGGTCCTTCCGTTCTCGAGTTTTAGCGAGACAAACGAACAGCAATTCATTTTTATATACATATATAGATTAGTTTATCATAATAGTAAATGCCGAAATTTCACGGCGACGCCATGGAACACGTGGTTCAACTAAATTTTCGTCAATAGGAAAATCGTGAATATTGTTAATAATATCAGTTAGTCAAAACATTTAGAAAATGTTATCGTGTATAGATAATGCTAATATAAACATTCAGTCAAAATCTCATGTACCTACGGTCATTTTTTTAAAAGTTGCACCAAAAATTCCCGATTTTCCTTAATTTTATTTTGTTTTTCACGCCGCTTTTGAAAACTACTGGGAAATTTTCACTTTTTACTCCCCCAAAGTACCAACTAGATTCACTTTCCTATCAGAAAAGCTACTGTTGAAGAAAATCCAAGCACTTTTACTGTCCTAAAACGTGATGACAGACACAAAAAAAAAGTATAAAAATAAAAAAACATACATCATTGTAAAATCAATACATTCCTCGTTCCACTCAGAATCTAAAATGAAAATAATGTAAAAAAAAAAGAAGAGAACACAAACAATGTGCTTTCGTTTGAGTAAGAATGAGTTTGGTTACAAATACATATTCACTCTAATAAAAAAGCTAATAACAGCTAATAACACAAGATTGGAACTACTGAACACAAATTTTCTGTGTTGTATGCATTTGTAAAACGGGACCATCACATACAGGTGAGGCGTCTCTGATGTATTTCTCGGGCTGCTTTCATATTGTACACTGTACAGGTACTTAGTATTGAGTATGGAGGGTTGTTCTCCGTCACGTCGGTTCACTTTATATATGTCATTCGCAGTTCCCCACTCGAGTATATTTGGTGGAATTAGAATAATAATGCTAGAGTGTAATGAGCTGCTATTTCGGATTGAACACACTTATCATATCGTGCCGTTGGCTGCATTTAAATGATATAATGTGTTTCCATATCTTCAACCTGTACATTTTATTCTGTGCAACTGTGTCGCTGGTTATCGTCTGTATTATAATCCGTAGAAAACTTTAAAAATCATGCTTATACAGGCGTATTTAATATTGTGGGTAAATAACAATATACTAAAAGTGTAGTCGAGTGTGAAGTAAAAATGTGTTATCTCTACTGATATTTCTAAATAAATTGCACTGTAATTTACATACCTCGTTTGTGGCTACTTAAAATATCTTGTTGATACATATTTTCAAATTTATCTATATTGTTAACATTGCATAATAGTATAATACTATCTGATATAACGAAAGTGAAACAAGCATTGTAAGTGAAACACGTACAATTTAAAATTACATTTTTATAATTGGATCCTTGTCTTCTTATTTGTTATATACTGTTTAATAAACTTAAAATACTCAAATGATGCATTCACTAAGTTATAAAAGTGTTGAATAGAGCATTAAAGGTTACATTACACAAATCATTAGAGAAATAACTGAAGTCTCGCTGAAGCAAAATAGTATACTACTAAGTTTATCATTAATGATGTATTTACTCTTATATAATAATATGATACAAACATCAAACTATACATATTGTTAAAATTGTAGAAAAATCAATATTTATGTTAGTGAATTTTAATATAAGTTTTAATTTTTATTTTGTATTATGAAGTTTTGTACAAGTTTTTGTTGACTCCGCCAATATTTTTTAAAAGATATTTTATTATACGGCATGATTTTTTAAGCAAGCAAACCCCATTTTATGTTTAAATTATGCATACATTCAAATTCCGATTTTTGAATTTTTGGAATTTTGGAACTTTAAATGTTTTAATTTTAAATTAAATTAAAAGACTAGAATTCCGAATACTTAGATTATTCACAAAATTTATGGAGTATCCAAAGTTATGTATAATATGTTTAAAAATATTTTTTTTTCAGTGACCAGTGAATTTTTATACTTGTCAATTTTCTGGAGACATTTGATTTCTTAGAAACTATAATCTAGAAGTCTTGCTTAAAACATGTAATAACTTCAAATTTGTAACATATATACGTCAAGATAGAGTGTTTACCATCTAGATATAATTCTAAGAATTTCCATGAACGCACTTACTGAATGTCGTTGGACCACATGCAATGGAAAACTTGATACCGTCGTTGATGGCGTGTCATTGGTTTTCTATCACAACCAAATGCTATCGACAAGGGCTTTGGTAAGGTAACCTAACCTATCAATTTTACGTTTTTAGATTAAATAATATTATCGGATTCATAAGAATTCTTGGTATTAAGTTTCTTTATGTAGACAATTAGGGACAGAACAGACTTTATACTAGGATCATATCGCCAATAAGCACATGATTTGGACTAACATTTAAAGAAAAATTGGAAAACAATATGACTCAATGTCCAATTAGTTTACTTGTCAATGTATTTATTGGATGCTTTCCGGCACACGGAAGGCGGAACACAACTACGGTCCTGTCACTTTCAAAGAATGACATTATTTCTAAAATAACGTGTGGTCGAAATCAAATATTGTTTTGACGAAAATATCAAATATTTATTAACAGAAAATAATTTATGTTATGAAAAATATTCGTTAAATATTGTCTCATATCAGTTATTATAACTTATAACTTGTATACCGATTTTTCATACCCTGAATATGCTTGACAACTCATTATTTATTCTGAATAAAAATAATATTATAATAATTATGTTGTTAATACTGATTTAGACAAATAGACATCGTTAATAACTTTATAACAAACGGTTTAAAATGATATCGATATTTTACCAAACATTTTTTTTTAAATTAAATGAGTAAAAAATATAGAAACAATTTCGGAAAATTAACTTTGACGATAAGCATTCTTTGTCATTTTGACATGACAAGCTGACGACTTAACTACTCGGTAGACGATTATTAATCGTTCACACTGACTTGAGATTGAAGTTTCATATAATTAATCCATATACCTGTAGCTGTACCATTCGATATTATGGTTCTTTTTCTTTTTTTTGTAGAGCCAACGTAATAACTTGGTGTGGAATTTAAGGAGCGCTTTAATGTTGAAAACGAAAATATATTGGAACATTTTGTAACTTGTGTTTAATGTACACACACCGGTCTGAAATCTCAGTCAAATATGTAATTTAAAAGTTAAATGGCATGATACCGAAAAATTAAATTAATTTATTAAACTTATGAATTTTAAATAATATACATAATGTATGCTGTAACACTTGTAACCGCTAACCATCGGTTAATCACAAAGTTTTAAATTTTGGTAGCCAACATTGTCCAAAATCTGAACACGTCATGTGAATTGCAATGTTTCTTATGGCTTTTAAAATGTTAGTTTTAGTTCTGAAAACGGTTTAATGGTAATTTACATTTTTGTATAAACGTATCCACGTTTAGGTACGTATAAACACGTATTTTACATTGCGGCCCACCGAAGACTTTTATCGGGTAGGTATAGCTCTCCGGTTAAAACCAGATGTGCGACAACAGGAAGTTTCAAATAAAATTAACGCTTCGTCGCAGAAACGAGTTATCCCGGCCAAAACACTGGTGCAGTAATCCTATATACACAAGACCACACACAACTCATTGTAAAATAGGAATAGTCGTCGTCGTCGTTATACATACTTCGAACTTGCAGTAATGAAAACAGCCGTGTGTATATGTTATATGCTATACAGCTGCAGGTCGTACATACAAGTATAATATATTAGGGACTGCCGACTTATTCGATTTAAAACGCCATACCACACTATTAATTCGATAGAATTTAAAACTACTTAGCCCGAAACGCGTAGTAGAAACTATATAATATATATACGCACGGGGATGGGTCAAAACACTCGGCATTAGGCTTGAGAGAGTGTATTATATACCTTTTATTCCATAATATATTTTATTACGGCCGTCACAGCCAGCATAGAACGGCTATTACGCAATCCTTTTTAACGCCCGACGTCACCTCATTTTATACGAATTTGTTTGCCGCGATTCAAATCTGTACATTACAAACGTAATAATATATTAATAATAATTGTTGCACAGTGACTGTATTGTTATACATAATATACTCAAGCTATACGAACTTTTTTTCGTACGAAAAGTTTTTTCTTGATAATCACGTTTTTGCGAACACCAATATAACAAAATAATACATTTTATAGATAAGCACGTATAAACGAACAATTTATTCACATATGCGCAGTATGCCTAATTAGTGTTCGACCAGTGCATAATGTATTGGATACTTTTTACGATATCAAGATATCATTGCAACACGTCAACAGCTAGGGTATTCGTCCCGGGCTCTAAATAGTAACACAACAATTCAAACGTTGATTATCTAGGTTTTTAAATCTTAATTGTTATACCACGACTTGTTGACTTATGGTATTTATTGACCACATCCTAAAAGATAATTTCAACAAAAAAAATGGATCCACAAAAATGGTGTAGTTAATTTGTCTATCTAAAGTGCCGTGTCTATTGTTATATTATTATTATTGAATTTTTTTTTTTTTTTTAATTAACCCTCGATAACTTAGGCTATTAGGTGGATTTTTTATTGTTGGAGAGGGTACAACTGTAGGTAAGCACACTTGTTTGATAGTTTGGCAGATTTTTGAGTGGGCACCCGTAGGTATCTGCTATGCCCGAGTGGGGGATGGCCTATTATTGAATTATTGACTATAACAATATTACATAATATGAAATACCAGAAAATACACATATTTAGGTATTTCGTTTGCACCGGAACGAAAAAAGAGATTAGTTGTGTACTGAAAGCGTATTTAACTGAGGTGATTGTCATGTTTTTCGGCAAAAATAATTTATCATACTGCAGTAGTACTAATTGTAAAATGAAATACTTTAATCACAATAATATCATAAAATATACCAAGGGACCTAGTAATGTTATAAGCTGATAAATTGTCTTAGGTCAGAATCGTTTTTCGTATACAATTATTTTATAACACTTTTCTAGACACCTATAATGTACAGCAGAGCTTAAACCACTTGCCCACTTTTAATTTTAATTTTAATACTCAAATTATAAATTTTTGAAAATAAAATAATAATAAAGTGTTATGTTACTAATGTAGCTATGTTTTTTTCAACTCATAAAATATGTGTAATGTATCATGTATGAAACATTTAACAAAAATTAATTTCCAAGTACAATTTTGAAAATTCCAAGTTAAAAATATTTAACACCTTTTACATCAGAATTACATTTTTTTAAAGTCATAAGTTGGATATAAAAATTAATTTGTGCATTGTAGGGTTATGAATTATGATATTTAAATACAAGATAATAATAAAAAAAAATTAATGGAAATAAATTTCTTCATTGGACAATGGACATCCTCCCATATAATGTGCTATAGAAATATAATGATTAATGATAATTTACCTTATTTATAATATTATTACCTATAATTAAGTTATACGTAACAACACTGCAGTGTGCCTCAAAAAAGAGTATTTCGTATAGATTATGGTAATATATTCTGGAAGGTTTATGTACATTTGACTTTAAAAATGAAGTATTTTTGTATACAACCTTAGAGGAGTTCAAATAATAAACTCAAGTCACTCCAAGTAATTTACAATCGTTAGAGTTTCTGCCGTTCATAAATATTCATTCAGCGACAAATTAGTAGGCTTTGAATACGGCTTTACAGAAACAATATCAATTATTATTATAGCTAACGATTTTTTTTCATTTCAACAAATGTTTTCCTTTGTTCGGAAAAATTTATATCGATATTCAATATGTACGATAAACATTATATTAGGAACAATGCGGTACTCATAACATGAATGGTAATATTGCACGGTTTTGTTGTTTGTCTCCAGAATACGAGTTCATTATTATATTATGTAATAGCCTATAAATATAAGCTACTATTATAATAAAACACACGTGTCACGTGGGTAATTGATAGGTACACACTACACGTACATTATATACCTACCGTATAATGGAAATTGGAAAATACACGATCACAATGGAATTATGTTAAACCGAAGGGTTTTCGGGGCAACACGTGGTACAGTTTCACATGAATACTACTAAAAATAATACATAATTACATCCATAGGTAGTTATCTAGAAATCTCGGGTAGAACAAAAAGAGTTTATTATAAATTAGTCAAATATCGTATATTTGACACCCACTGCACATCAATACACCATCTTGGCTGTATTTCAGACGTCTTGTACAAGAAAATATTCAAGGCGATTCTTTTAAAGGTGAACTGTAATTAAAACATTTTATCGATAAGTATTAAATATAAGAAATATTTTTCGCATAATTTTAGTTTATTATAAAATGACATTACTCAAAGAAAAATATATTTTTTAAGTTATTTACTTTTGTTGAATTGCAACATACATTTTTAATTTTTAATTCCTGAATAGAATATTCTAAAAATATTTAGAATTATAAAAATTCAAATTCAAACAAATTATTAATTATTTATACCTTTTAAGTATTTAAATTTTATACATGAGTCCGATGAGCGGAATAGAGTGGCATTATCCACCGCAGGTACGCAACAAATGGTTGTCCATTACTCCTATCAATACAATTTTAAATATTTACAAACATTTAACTAATTATTTAAAATTAAATTTTTTTCTCTATGAAAATATGCTGGTTAAGAATATGAAATTACAGATACTATCATTCAAACAAATAAATTAATGCTTAATTATATATTTATTTTTTTTTAATGTAGTTTTGTTAATTATAAATGACTAAATTATCTAAACATTTTATTTCCAAAAATGTTAATACAATAATACTTTTCGAGAAAATAATTGTTTACCTATAAAAGAGAATGATCTTGTAAATAATTACTATTATTATTATTTTTAATTTAATATCATATTGTGATACATATATTTGTGGTACCGATTACAAGGATATTAGCAGATACATTTATTATATTATTTATGGGTGTATTAGATTATCATCTGACTGAGTTCAGGTTCATTTATACGTTTGATTAGTGTATTGACAGCTTTGGTCGAAGATACAAGGATTTATCGTAGATTTTCTGAAAGTTGGAGTTCGTGTTTATAGTTAGGTATAGATTATTGTCGGCTTTCCGAAAATATATATTTGACTGTAATGTCTGATGAGTGTACAGAAAATCCACGTGTAATGAGAGTTTACCTATTTGTAGTGGGAAATTGATTATAATTTATAACCACGACTTATCTGGATATTATGACTGGTTTGGACCACGGTACGATGTATTATTATTATATTTTATCGTACTGCAATATACTGCCGTCGAAGTCATCTGGTCGCTATTGAAAATTCGTAGACGAGACTATCGATGAAGAAAAAAAACGTTCTACACGCAACAATACTCACAGTGAACATTCTTGACAGTTATTTTTGTGCTGTCTTTTAGATCAGGAATTGGACGTATATTGCATTTCGCGTGTGTTAAAATTACAAAACGTTCATATATATTTTTTTCGATAAAAACGTATATTACAAAATAAATGTACAGACAAAATAAAAGGAAATCTGTTGAAATCGTTTTTACAGTTCATCGATGATAAATGACTCTTGTACTTATCTCGGATTTAACGCGACAACACTTGTCTAGGACCAACATCTGTTGCCATGGATTTAATATACATAATATGTAGTACATATTTGGTACTTGCAAAGCGTGAAATTCGTTTATACGTTTTTGTAATTACATTTTTATTATAGCTCGTAAAATAATTTTTTTTAAATTCTTTTTTTGTCCCTGCTGTCAGACGAATAAGAAATATAATTATTAATATATGTATATAGGAAATATAGTTACATTTTAAAATTCTCTATGAAATGGAAACAGATTTTCTCTCATATTTAAATTATATTATTCTATATTTTCCAATGTTTAAATGAATAATGTAATTCATACTGAAAGATAGGCAATATGAAATAATCATATTTTCTTATTGAAAGTACTTATCTCCAAAATAATTTTTTATAGTGCTCATTTTTCACTTTAGTACATTTATTATTTATAATTTATTCATGGACGATGGATTTAAATTTAATTGCAATATTAAGTTGTGTAGTACCTACGTATGTCGTATATACAAATATAATATGTTCAATTAATTTCCTTCTCATTGACAATTATATATTGGAAATTAATGATTTTTACTAGAATAACATAATATAATAATATGATAAAAAAAATGTTCTTATAATAATACATTATTTAATTTCTTTAAAATTAATAGTAACTAATATTTAATTTTAGTTATATAAAGTCTTCTGAATTTATTATTTTGTTAAAGTTTATCACTCATCATATTTTGTATGATATAAAATCTAAATTTAATGAATGCTAAAAAAAAAATCATTCTAAAAAATAAATAAATTTATCGAACAAATGCATTTTTATTAGGTACTTATCACATCGAGAGTATTTTATATTCCTTATTGAAGTTTGTAATATTAATAGTAAAAATCAGTGTTTTTAATAATATTTAACTTATTTAAGAATCCTAAATGTCCAAACATAATTATTTTCTAAATTATAATTATAAAACATATTACGTTTTTTTGTTAGTATAAATATAAAGCGAATATCACTAGTATTATATTTTTGTTATTATTAAATTTACAAATTAATGAAATATTTACATTTCAAACAAATTAATAAGTTGTTTGTGATGTAAAATGATACTACCAGTCCATCCCTTTTCTTGTTAACGTTCTTTAATTCAATTGCATAATAATAATATTTTTCTTTTCGCTTCATAACCGTTTCAAATTGTCTAGTTTAATGCACATGCATTTTTTTAAAATTAATATCGGTAAGTACTCTAGTTTCTAATTCCAAAACGATTCACATGAAACTCATTAACAGCGATTGAAAAAAATTATTCAAATACAACCATCGAACAGAGCCTGTAGGTTGCAACAATTAATTGAACTGTTTCTTCTTTTCCTGAAAATGTATAATCGATATTACCAGTTTCTCCTTCACTTCCATAATATGAGTGTGAAGTAAAACTATATACTCACAGAGTGTAATAGAAATAATTGACAAATGTAATTTATTAATTTGGTATGGTTGGTTTAAGTATCTAATAAGTACTATTCTTATAATTTTTATCATTTAAATATTTTATGATTATTGTGAATTATGTAGGTATTTAAAACCAAATGGGCACCGAAAAGTGTTATTACATAATAATTATTTAATTAATTTTCAAAAATGTTTGTTTTTTAGTTCTTATTTTTTGTATACAAGTGTAATGTTTTATATATGTGAGCAATATATCATACACATATGGAATATGTCCTGGAATCACTATATAATATCTTACGATATCCAATGAACGATCCATTTCACCACCGTAACGAGGTTTATCGCGTCGTATAATAACGCAGCCCAAACATCATAATTATATATATATTATGTCGTGCAACCGGAGTTTTGAGGTCTCCTCGGGGCAATAATTTTCAGCGGAAAGCGACGATAACATCGTATACATAGGTATATAATATAACAAATAAAAACTATATATAATTCTTTCGATACATTTTTATTACGGATATAATATTATTATTTTATTCGGTTTTTCTCCTCATTATAATTATTATAATCTTATATGCCTCTCTCGTTTTGCCATTGGTCGACTCGACGAGGGGTGTACCCGACATGCCCGCCGAAACGTGCTCACCTTATATAATTAGTATAATATAGTAGGTAGTCGATCATATCCAATATAATATATTATAATATATATATATACATGTACACGATTTCCCTTGCTATGGCGTGGGTGAGCTGCGCGCTTGCGTGTGTGTGTTTTTCCGATCTTCGTGTCGTGTTTTGACGCCGAGAGGCGCTTGCGTCCCAGCCCGCCGCAGATAAATGAGCAGGATTCGGCCGCGGAGACGTCACAAAGTATTCGCGTCGCAAATCGCCGGTGGAACACGGTCACGGCCGCATCACCGTCGTCATCGTAGTCGTCGTCGTCGTCCCGAGGAGTCCCGAGGAGTCGCAAGCACCGTCAGCCGGCTCCAGATGAAAGCCGCAACGATCCTGGCCGCCCTGGCCTGCCTACTCGAGGTAACCGTTTTGGACGGATTGACATTGTTGTTGATGTTGTCGTAGTTGTTTTTTTTTTATGTAGACTCGTTTTTTCGACTGTACCGTTTGTTACCGCATAGATTTAGGTAGCGACGATAATACCAAACATAGGTTTGGTGTCTATAACTATTATGTTGCTGGTGCTGCTATATTGATTTAGTAAAAGATTTACCAAAGAAAACTCTGTTGGATCAACTTCAAATTATTATTTAAAAACAAAATATTCACTGAGTAACGTTTGGATAAGGATAATTATACAGCTATATTATAAAATACTCGGTCACTTGTCAACCGTCAGCTTATTTTTTTAATTCAATACAATGAATAAACAAATAAAATACTATTTATTTAATTCAAAGAAAAAAAAACATTAAGCAATAAAATATTTATATAATATATTTTAAGCTAATGAACTACTAGATATAAAATACAAAATAAAGAACCTATTAAAAACAAAATAATTAAAGAATGGTTTTCATGAAATTTATCAATGATGGGGTTAATTATTACCTTAGTATAAAATATAAATTAGTGTATAATATAATATATTCATAAATCATAATCAATATTAATGATTTAAATTATACGTAACACCCGAAAGCCTTTGAAAATTACAATTTAGTATTGAATATTGAAATCCAATTGTACTTATAATCTATTTAAGTTTGGTTGATCATAATTAACTTGTTGGCTTACCATCGTTAAATACCTTTTTAATTTCTAAAAGATTTATTCTAAACCTATATATATATATATATATTAATATTAATACATATATTTTATAATAAAATTGATTTTTTTGAATAATTATACAGAATACGTGAGTACATAGTTATCTATACCGCCTTAACTATAACTACTTAATTGTATCAATATAAAATTAAAAACAAAAGTTGAGTCTTGAAAAAAAATAATAAATTTATCTCAAAATTGAACGACTACGAAAAAACGGAAAAATAATAATTTAGTATAGATTTGTTATATCATTTCAATATTTGTACTAAAATCATAATTTTCTATTTAAAATAAATATTTTTCAGAATTAAAAATCGATTAATCAATTTCTTAGTATATTATAATCATTCTACAACCATATTATAAGTTTTAGTTTCTAATTTTTTATAAACTAAAAGAGGTTGTTAGTTTTAGAGTCTAAGTGGAGTGATGAATGTATTGGTATGTTATTTTTAAATATATTTTTTTGTTTTATGTTTTGGAACAGTAAAAATTCTACAATCTTCAACTTAATAACAAGTTGGGTTCCTGGTAGCAAATTGGATAAAGTTAGTAGGTACTTTCCATGGAATCGAAAATTTCCCCGTACTTGTATTTAAAATCAGGAAATACTAAAAAAATTACAAAAACCGAGAAAATTACTTGTATGATGCAATACGCAATTTCTAGACATGGTATATTGGCTCTTTTTAGGATATTAAAAAACATTTCGAATTTTCGATATTTTTTTCTTTTATTTAAAGGGTGATCAAAATGTTTATGCTAGGTTGAAAAACTTGAAAATTTAGTTCAAAGTTGATCATATTAATAATATATTGTTTTTACTAAAGTCAAACAAAAAGTTGAGCGTAAATCCTACGCATTAATTTTTTATAACGGTTTGATGTTCTAGTTTTAAGTAAAGTCTTAAAATTCGTAAAAATGTTATAATTATTTTGTAGTTAAAAATTCTTTCAGGTTTTAATAATTATACTTATTATACTTGAACATTTCACATAAGTTGACCTTACTAAAATTTTTAAAAAAATGTTAAGCATTAAGTCACAGTAATTTTCACAGTAATGACTTAAATTATCATTTTACAATAACAATAATATAATAATAAATAATATTTGGACTAATTTTATGACCTATGCAGTATTAACTTATAAGTAACAATAACGTATACGTATAAAAATTAATAATATACCTAATAGAATATTTGTGATATTTTTAGCAAAAATTAGTTCAAAATCCATAAAAATTGAGGCTGAAAGTCTCCGCTGAGAATGGTTTTTCGTATGCAATGTTTTATGATTGAATTCATATTTACCCATACGTAATGGGTGTATATAAAGTTACATCGTGATTTAATCAATGTAATTTTGATCTCATAAATGACAAAATGCACTTGAAACCTACTATACAACAGAACAGACTGACTTCCCCGGTATTATAAAGTATTATCTTAAATAAAAATATCATAAAAGTTTTTCAAATAAAGACTAAAAAAAATTATTTTAAAAGATCAACAAACTTGTAAATATATTGAATTTCTATAAAATATTTAAAAGAGTAATATTTTTAGTTATTGTATAATATTATTTTATTAAAACTTCAAAATGTAGGCATAGGTACTCTATTAATTTATTATTAAATTATCCAGGCAATTAGCAATTACGAAATAATATTTAATATAAAAATATATTTTATTTATGTTTTATTAACCAATATTGTATACAGTAGTAATGTAATTCATATAGAATATAAAATATAAATTATATGCAATTTAAAGTTTTAAATGTATGTTATATGTTATAATGATATAATATAGACCATATAGTAACTAATCAGGATTTTTATACGTTTGGGGGCTGTATTTAGAAGCTTTAATAAATAAAGTATACATCACAGATATATACAAATGTTTATAAATCTGTGGTATGTATTAATATTTTTTTTTTCACACTAATATACATATGGTGTTTTCATTGCATATTCTGTATTAAGTTCGTATTTTTGATACATTATTAAATTTAAAAAAAAATAAAATTTCTCAAACTAGGTTTATTTAAATTGTTATACTTGTCGTATAAGTATTGTCTAATAATTTATGGATTCAAAAGAAGATAAATTACGATGTTGTAGGGTAGCATTTATAATTAAGTAATTAATTAAAACTACACAATACTGCTGATAACACAAGATAAATAATTTTGAGTTGTAGAATAATGAATTGTAATTAAAATATTTTAAATATGTTAAAAATTCTTTTCAAACACCGTTAATAGAAATGGATTAGCTCGCTTAAATACTTTCCGTTGTACTATGGTTACAATAAATATGATATACCATTCGTACAAACATTATCATAGTATGTACCTAAAAAACTACCACCTTCTGTTCTATATAATAATATAGTACATTTATTTCACAAGCACTTAAAGAAAAAATAATCTAAAATCACTTTTAAAAAAATAACTAAAATACAAATATTTATTCACGTATTTCGTTTATAAGGGTTCAGATTTAAATAGAATGTTTATGCAATAAATACAAGTGATAAAATATTAAATACAGAATAAATTTGAAATCCTCCCGATAAAATAAATATTTATATACTTCGATGGAGGAAGAATATTAATTAAAATGTTCTCTACAATATTCTCGTTTTAGACACTTATTAGATACATTAGTGCCGGGTTGCACAATCATTAAACATTTAATGAATCAATAACAATAAGCTTATGGTCACTTAAGCATAATTGATTGGTCCATTAATTTAATAATTTTTTTGTGCAACCCTGTATGGGAATTTTTCGAGATAGATCTGAAACTAATCAGCAAACGGACGAACATTTGCGTGATATTTAAAGTGTCTGTTTAGCAGTTTCTTTAATTCTTTTACGGTTTGTATCTTAAGACTTAAGATATATAGGAATGTATCATTTTTAAGACTTAAAGCGAAACTTTTAAATATTATTCTTCGAATTTTTTGCTGAAAGATTCGAATTTTAATCAATTTGGACATTTAATCAATACCCTATAATTGAATACCATAAAATCAGACTGGTTCGTTTAGTAATTTATATATATTATATTTATCTAATTACTTTTTTTTTAAAGAGGTGGTTTGAGAAGTTGGATCTAAGTTCTATAGTTATACATTTGAATTGGATAAAAGCAAATACAAGAACTAAAATTTAAAATATACTTTATATAATAAAAATTTGTTTATTTTCATATAAAATTATTCTTCATAATATGTTTTATTATAATTTATAGCGTTTTGTAGTTCTTCCATATCATAAATCGAATACAATAAGTACACCTTTTGGCTTTTGTGAAAGTATTTGATTTTTTCAAACATATTAATTTATATAGTAATCTCAAAAAGCAGTAAGTTTTAGTATAAAATTGTGTAACGACTTGTAAAGGTTATTTTTATGACAATATGGCGTTGTACAGACATATAGGCATAATAGTAAACTACCTACTAAAATCGTTCATTTTCAATTGAAATTTCTTATAATAGTGTTAACCAATAAACACAAATCTGAATTAAAAATATATATAAGAGCTGTATTCGGTTGGAAAACTTGAAATATAAATCAGACATAAGAGTTCTTATCGTACGTATACCTGCCATAAAAACGAACTGCCTCAGTTGTAAGCTGTGGAGTAGCCATTTAGTCGATTATGTTTATTCGACCGGGAAGGAATAAATATTTAATACCAATCTAGAGTGATACAAAAATAAATAAATGATAGGCTCCAATATTATATACTTTGAAATTAGATTTTCAATCGTATCTGACAGTTTTTTCCGATTCACCAAGGGTTTGTCAGTCTTTGGAAGTATAATATTATTATTTTTATTTGATCAAAAGATTAAAAATATTGTTTCGGCCAAAACCCGAAGTAACATAATTTATAAATATAATTCAATAAATAGAGGTATCTGGTATAGTGTGTCCCATATATTTTCCACCTTTTTCCAGTTCATGAAATAATTTATGTCTGTATGTGTCAGTCGGTTACTTATTTGCCGAAGCCAAACCATTGTCCTCTTATTGTCGAACTTACTTTTCCTTTTTTGAGATAAATAATTAATTTAGTTTTACAATTCGCATAGTCTCTCCATTCATAACTTTTAGGCCATTCTTTAAAACTTAACATTGGTTTTCAATTATTGCTTGCCTATTAATGAATGAAGAGTTATTAAAATATATTTGAATAATTAAAATAAAGTATAATAGACCAAAACATAATCGTTGGAATGATTTCGGTAAATACATCAACATTTTTAAATACATTCATCTCCCCGCTCAGAATCTAAAATTATATCTGTTTAAAATGTATAGTAAAAATGTAGGTTCTCGTTTGTGAAACAAAGGTTTTTACTTTATACTGCCATAAATCAGTACAATATAAAAAATTATGTGCTTTTTTCAAATTTGAAAATATGGAATTAATTATAGTTATCTGATACAAAATTCCAAAAATCAGAATATTTAATAAACCTAGTACTAGTAGAAAAATGCGGTGAGCATGGTAAAATCCTTCTGTGTTTAAAATTTATAAACAAACAAAAATATTATCAAAAACATAACATACAAATCATAACATCATAAATGATATTACTATAGGTACTTTTTTCGCGCTAAACATAATTATAAACGATATTAGTGCAATATTAATACCATTATAACGAATAACGAAATTTATTAGTCGATAAAATAATAATAAAAGTACATAACTTTAATAGTATTATAAAAACAACAAACAACTAAATAGGTATGTGCTTTATATTATACCAATAAAGTTCTAGATTTATTTTAATAGGGTATATAAATCACTTAATCTAAAAAAGTAATGTATCCATGTATCTAATGTAGAATTAGAAATCATGTATTACTAAAACACGTTAAATTAAAAAAAAAATAACCGATTATAATTAAAGAAAGTGAGAATAAAATTAATGGATTGTAAAACATGGAATTAATTGTACTGTTTAAACCTAACTAACAATAATGTTTGTATTCTGGATGATAAAAATACACACTTTTTTTAAAATTTATTAACTAAATTTATATTTCAAATATAAAGATGGCATGTATTATGTGTTTGTTAAACAAAAAATGAAAAAACTTACATTTATATTAAAACACTGGTACGTGGTTTATAAACTTCAAGAAGATGAACTATTTATTGAAAAAATAGTATTTTGATTATTTTCTTCGATTATATATTGAAAGGTAAGTACATAATCAGTAGAGCGCAAACAGTTTATTACATTTTTGACATTTTTATGTGACAATTTAATACCAAGTAATACTTAAATTTATGAAAATAAACAGTTACCTATATAATATGAGTATTGATAATGATATTTAATTTATTTATCGTCAATTATGTAAAAACAATTTAAGCGCAAATGGAAATGTGGGCACATCAAGCTTTTTTAAAACAAGAAATACTTATCTTTATAGATTGATTGCATATTACATTTATTTTAATAACAATTACAATTTATATTATATACTTTGTAGTTTGTAATGTCAGGTTTATTATTGTTTTTATCTAAATAAAAAACTAATTAATAAATTGAGAATTAAAAATGGGCGTAGTACCTAAGTAACAGCTCTGCTGTAAATTAGAAGTCGAGTATACCTCGCCATTGAGTAAATAACTATAATAGATGTGTTAAATTTTAATTCAATGATAAATCATTGTATGCGAAAAACAATACAATGCGAAGACAATTTGTCACTCTATATCACAACAATTTTTTTTAGTTAATTTATAATTTATATTAAGTACTGTAAAAATTTCATAAAAATCCGAAAATGTAAAATGTATATAAATTGCTCAATTGTATTATAATATACAAAAAATACTAATTTAAATATTTTGTGAAATTTCGTTTTGGAGTAATACCAAAAAAACAAAATTTATTTCGTCGAAAACTTGTTTTGCGTAAAAATTCCAGTTTATCCTTTATAAGTAGGTAGGTAATTTAATTTTTGTTTTTCCCGATTATTTTGAAAAATACTGGGAATATTCAATTTTTACTTCTTAAAAGTACCATCTATATCCAATTTACTATCAGAAACCACACTTAGTGTTGTAAATTGAAGCATTTTTTCTGCTTCTTTTCGTGTATCATGACTCAAAGAAACACAAAACCACACATCATTGTAAAATCAATACATTCATCGCTACAATCAGAATCTAAAATATGAACATATAAAGATATCTTCCTAAGTACTGCTTATTATGAACAATTTTTGTATAAAAAACGGACAAACCAACAAATATAAATTATAATAATATTTTAGCCAGTTTATGCAACTCAGTGCCTTGCTCAATTCATGAAATTGACAAACAAAAGACAATTGTACGTGTTTTTATAATCCATATAAAGAACTATATTATATATTTTACCAGTTTACCTAATACCTATTATATTATAATAATCAATTGTACCATAAATCAGATAAATTTAAACATTTAAAAAAGACATTAATTAAAAAAAAATCGACAGGAGATCCTATTGCAGACAAATGCGCTCCTATTATAGTTGCGCGCCTGTATAGGATATACAATGAGAATATCTGTACAAAAAAATCAATTAAAAGGGCAATTATTTCATGGTGTAGGAGAACCGATTTAAATCGTGTCACAATTATACAACAGACTAAAATCAATATATTTTTACAACCTTATTCCGTTTAATTTAGAATTTAAACTAACTATATACATCAATTTTTTAATTAAATATTTATTATAATACACAAACAGGCACATCATAATGCGTTTAATTCATATCACATAATACGATTGTTTTATATTAAATCCCTAATATAAATCTGAAAAATGTTTGTACCTATAGTTGACAAACCATACATTTCAACTGAACATGAAAAACTTCGAGATCATTATATTGTACAGCATACGTATAAAAATGTACCACAAAACTAAAAAAGTAAAAAAACATATCTAAGTATTATATTTTATGATCTAAAAAAATGTAATTCAATTTTTTTTCTACTAGCATAATACCCGTTAAATTTAGATAGGTAACAACTAATATGAACAATTACTTGACATGGTAGTAAAGTGAGAAATATGGTTTATGAATTAGGTACAACAATAAAATAACAAGTTTAAATATGAGAAAAGCGTATCTGATGTTTTAATTTTACATTTTATTTTTTCACAAATATGTTGACTAATATTTGAAATTTCCAAACAAAAAGTTTATCAAATACCATCTGTGCCCAATTTCCAATCTACAAATATGATTTAATGAATCTTATATACATGTTAATGATATTAAAAAAAACGTGGATCTACCCCAATAATGTAAAAAAAATAACCATCATTGTAAAATCAATACATTTCTCAACGCACCCAGAATCTAAAACTTTAAAAATATTGAAATAAATATGAAAAATATTCTCAAAGGATAATGTTAGAATTTTTTTGAATATTCTTAAATTGAAAATCTAAAATAAGTGTGCCTTTTGATGTGAAAGTTATTTAAAAAGAATGTATGAATAGATCTAAGATTCGAAACTCGACGTCAGCAATTCCATTTGAATGGAGAACTAACCATCATATTTCGGCGAACAAAAATACGATAAATGGAAAATATATACGTACACGTATCAGTCGTATCGAGTCCTAATATACATACTATTATATAATATAATATATAAAACACAGAAATGGTATCTATAAACTTTTTTTGAATAATAAATTCATCGTTTCACACTGTCATTCACCCTAATATACATAGATGGTTCGTTTCACTTTATGCCAATCAATTGATTTCCAGTCTGTTCTAATTGGTATAGGTACCTATAACATTATTTCCAAATTACATACATTACACTGAATCAAGAATTATTATATTATTATTATATTTTTAATAACGCAATTTTCAATGAAAACATCAGCATTTGTATGAGTAGTAAGTAATACCTAGTTGGTTTAAAAAATATTTTCATACGTTAAAAAATGGACGTCACACGTCTAAACAATTTACACTTAATCTTAACTGTAATACCATGGAATGTGTAAAGACATACTTTAAGGTAACCACAACTGGGATACTAGATGACCCGATCTTTTATAGTCAAGGAATGCAACCCCTGCGTAATCATTTCTATATTGTAATAACGTTCAAGTGATAAAAAATAAATAAAAACGGACCCAACGCGTAATATCGGCCCAAACTTGACACATGGGTTATATGGTTTTCGTGATAAATGGAATGTTTTTGGGAGCGCATAATACAATTTTAGGATTTGATGGGGGACTTTGAAAGAAAAAAACTAATATTGTCTATCATTTAACATGTGGAGGTTATATGTTATGGCAGGTCTCACATGCATTCCCGTTCAATTTCAACAAGAGGAATTTAGATTCCCTAGCGAGAACCGGACAGTTACCAGAATACAAACGATCACTTGCTTCGTTGGCCAAGAGTGGACAATTACCCGAAAAATTGGTTCAAGAGAAACGAATGTTGGACGTTTTAGAACAAGCAAGTGATGAAAACTCAAGAGCCATCCAAGACCAAAAGAATCGGGTAATAGAGGTACCGTTTTTCATTTTATTTTTATATTATCAAACAATGTGTCGATGATTCATCGTAAATCAAATAACATTGAAACTTATTGGTACCGTTATTTACTTTTGATTTAAATCGCATGTCGAACGTAATATAACGTTATTGTTTGATAAAAAAAAAAAATCCCCATTACAATTTATTTATAATAGCGATGTATCAAAATGTATTTTTTTTAACGTTATTGAATCATGCAGCATAACTGTTTGTAATAATATGGTATTCAGAATTTTAACACAGAACAGTTGTATTGATATCAGATGTTCCACACCCGATATTTTTAAACCACAGACAATAGACACACTGGCGAGTCAGCCTTTTATAGTTTTATATAGTATGTAGAATCGTTGCAATAGTCAGTAATTTATTGTTAATTTAATAGTTTTAACTTTATAAGATATGAATTTAATCGAAGTCATAATAAAAATTCAATACTGGCATATCAATAGATTATAAAACTAAACAAATTAAGAAAGGCTCAAAATATATGTAAAACTTCACAATTTATTGGAAATTCTAATTAATCAAGTAAATAAATCATTATTATAATATATTATAAAACATTCAGTTTTAATATTTTTAATTATTTTATTTTTATTGAGTTATATTATATTATATTATATTATTAGTATTACATCTTTCACAATTATATATTCAAGATATTTTATATTTCATATTTTATTGATGTAGTATTGTATTTCCCTCTTTAAACAATCTCAGAAATATGAACCTGAATTTAGCATGTATGAATTACTGGTGATATAACATAATATGGTGCAAATATAATAACGTAGTATAATATAATAATATAAAAATCAAAGTTATCAATAAAGTTACAGTTTTCAAAAAATTGTATGAGCTTTTAAATAACTATGTTTAATAAATAGCTACTTTCGATATATAAAATATATTACATACAGAGTGATTTTTTAAATGTACTTCACCCCATTTTCTTTTCCAATATTACATTTATTCAAATTCTAATTTTTAGAATTTTGAAGTTCCTAAAGTAACTAAAGTACCTAATTTAAGTAGGTATACCAAGTATACTATACCTAAATACCATATTTTCAAATTCCTGATATTATTATTTTTTTTATTATACTTAAGGAGTGTCTTGTGGCGATACAAACATCTATAATATTATGTATTAAACATTTTAATAAATATTTTATATTCATGTGTTTATGTACTCAACATAGTCTAACTAAATTAAATAGGTAATAAAGTTTGCAGTAGATAGTGATATGCATCAAGGGGGAACACCACTATTATCAAGGTTTTATTTTTAAATTGTAATTATTAATTAATTTGTAAAGTGAGGGAAACTCTTATTATTATTATTTGTCCATTTTAATTTTTGGCACCTAATCTTTTAGTATTCCATTAGTGTTATAACTTATAAGACTACGTTTCCCAATCACAATAAATTTGGATTCGATATTTTTATCCAATTTATCGTGACTTTATTTTATTTTTTGATTATTATTTTAAATTATTTATATGTATGTTTGTATTTCAAAGGAGATAAAAAAATTGGCACTAACTGGGTTATCAAAAAGACAAGCAGCCACCGAGCCTGATTTCCGAGACGAGTTTAAATCAGATTTGAGAAGCATATTGGACCAATTTTTGGAAAAGTTTGGAACGACATATGATCCAGAAAAGGTTGAACTGTTTTTGACCAACATGGCCGACGAAGTTTTTGAAAATCATGGTGTAGTTTCATTAGACCACATCCGATTCTTGATCGAAACTGGGTACTTTCAACCGGAAATGCGAGAGGTAGACGATGTAAAACCAGCTGATGGAGATTCGTCACCAGACGACTATATCGCCAAACGTTTCATGGCCTCTCTAGCCCGGACTGATAACATGCCGTTTTGGTACAACAGCCCTAGGTATGTCGCCAAGCGGTACATTTCTTCATTGCTGAGACAAGGGAGACTGCCTTACGGATTCCAACCCACCACAGAGTCGTCGACGAAAAACCAAGACTGGAATTTACAAGATGGCCAAAAACCCAAGAGGAGCGACCGTCCGTATCAAAATAGCGAAGAGTTTATACCCGTGATGCAAGGTAGCAAAACTTTGCAGAGCATTATCGACGACTTGACACAAGAACCTATGCAGAAAAGATACTTGGGTGAGTACATATATATTATACATCTTAATTGATGACAATATTGTTATTAAAAATTATGGTTTGTAGTATTAATGTGTTGCACATTTTCGTAAACGTAAATAAATAGTTTCAAACAAAAGTGATTAATACGGGGACGATCATACGACATTGATTAGACAATAATACTAAAAACCGTAGGAATATTCGTTTTTTGAAGAACGGGAAAAGGGGAACACAGAAATTAAAAACTATAAATGAAACCTACAGAATTTTTTTGTCAGATTATTCACTGTTGTAGACCGCATTGAAACGGTTAAAATATTTTTTTTAAAATAAACTTATTTGCTTAATTTCCCGGTCTTATTAAATTTATCATATATATTTTGTATGCAGTTTTCTTGTTTTCATTAACAATAGAATTTAATCTAATACACTTGAACGCATACAAGAACCATATGATAAACATGTGCAACATAATTGGATTTGTTTGATTCCCATTGAGTGTACGCTTAGTATGTGAATTCCTATAGTAATGAGATAGCCTCTTGCCCACAGAATACGAGTAAATCTTGTTGACAGTCTGTCGAGTATGACAATGAACTGAACTCTGATAATGCTTGGATCTTTGCTTGCGTACGAAAATCTTTTGTTGCCTGCCTAATATATTAGGTAGCAAATGTTAGATTGCCTAAATGGTTATCTAATGACAGACACTTATATAGGTGCACAAATCAGAGTTACGGGTTTGATTACCAAAAAAAAAAATAAGTAGAAAGTACCTAGCGACAATTGAAATAATTATTTAGTCATAAATCAAACAATACATTGGTAATAACTAATAAGTAATAACAGTATCCTGATATATATATATATATATACTATTTATCGGTCATCATCAGAGTTCATCTCGTTGTACATAGATGTTTTAAGTATTCGTAATTTGCATGTGCTTTCGTACCTAACTATCTTAGATTGTAACATTGATTAAAGTATAATCTCAATAGAATATTTTATATTAGCATTGAGTATAACATCTAGAAGTCAACAATTATATTAAATAGTATAAGTTTAGAGAGGTTACGTCATTACGATGTACATCAATTGCTCTTATAATGTTTATAAACACTATTATTACGTTTGTAATAGTTACTTACGTAACCAATGTAAAATGTTTTAATTTCTATTGAATTATATTCTGTTATGCTTTCGAAATATATTTATTTATTAAGTTTATTACATGCATATAACTATATATTATGAATAAAGTTATTTCTTCAGCCCATTATACCATAACATATGAAAAATTAAATTAGATTCACAATTAGATAACACATTTATTATTTTTATACCCATTTAAAAAATAGGCACCTAAATAAAACAGATATTTACTTATGCAATTTAAAACATATTTTACAACTATTCCGGACTTAATTTACTCTCATACAAACATTAAAATTATAAACGAATTATTATTATTATTATGACATTTATAATCCACATAATATTAAAACTAAAATATCAACTTATATGCAACTTAAGTTAGCCATTTTGGTTTTGCGCTGTACAAACTCAAACATGCATACTATATAGTATATACAAATTTGTCCAACATACAAAATTAATTTTTACCTATGATTGCAGTTTAAGATAAATTAGATAAGATAGATTAATACAATATTTCACAACAATATAGATAACTTTATTGAAGAAATAACGTATTATTGTGTGATATTTAGACATTTATATTTTATTGAATAATAGTCTTGAATTAAAATTACATATAATATTTAAAGTTGGGTTAAGATTACACACTTTTATGTTGATTTAAAGTATCGTATTATTTTGAAGTTGAATCTATTATTTAAAAATAGATCATAATAGTTCTTTTATCTTTTTTATGTTTTAATTGTACAGTACTTTTTTTGTAGCAAACTGTATAAGTATAGTACATTAGTACATGATAATTTGGTACACAGTGCATGTATCTAATTTATTACTACCACCTGAAAAAAGCCAATATTTCATATAAGACTATTACAAATCTTCATTATTTCCAAAAAATATAAAAACTGGTAAATAACTAGGAAAAATACGTATATTTTTCAGTAAATTAATCATGTTTTAACATTATAACGTTTATGTACTAATGTGCATAAAATCAATGACGTATAATACCTTTTGAAATTTAGGGTATTGATTGGTGCATAATATATTATAGGTGTTTTGAATTTTGATTTACCTATACCTAGTTTATAGGTTATAGATTATACGAACTTTATTTAGATATATTGTTTATAAATATTATAAAATGCGTATAAATCCCCAGATTACACAATTGAATATTATTATAGGTAGATAGGAATAATGCGTGTTCATGGAGTATTATATATTAGACGTGAATAATAAGAGACAGACTCAAGTTGTTTAATAACAATTACATTTTTATTTTAGATTTTTCACGAGGTATAATAAAAACGAAAAAAATCGTAAAACTCTTCGATAAAATGCAATAAAGTTTCAAAGCTTAACATTAAACACACCGTTGTTTTATTAGTCGGGATTAATAACTTTGAAATCTGGTTGAGATTTGTCGGATGACGTTTCACTCGTTACGGATATAATACTTATATTTTGTTATTTTTATCTCGACCTTACCTACTTTTAGTTTTAATAGACAATTAGTGAATTTTGTGACCGAATAGGGGATAATTGATGTGATTATATTTAGTTCATAGTATACTGCAGCGTACAAGTCTAAAGACTGGAACGGTTCGATTCAATCTTTCTACGTATCATATTATAATATAATATATTATATTAGATACATAATATGTTTACCTGTTATATCCTATGTAATATGATTGTGACGTTCTATGTAGTATATAATGATTGAGTGTTGTGTTTGTTATTTACTATTATTTTTTTTTTTTGTGGTAACTGTCTACATTTTAGATACATGGTTATTGGTTAATGATGATCGGAAAATAAATATGTAGTTTGAATTTTAATGTGATAATATAACGATTTACGTATATAGTAGTCTTTGTTTGTACCTATATTTATACATAATAATATAATTTATTAGACTCATATTTCCTCTTCTTAAATGTACCTACCTATCTGTGTAACGTTTATTAGTGACGTGTGTGTCGTAGAAATTTGTTTTTGTTGTGTCGTGTGTGATGTCGTGTTTTCACCATATTTACATAATATTTTGCATTGTCTGAGTAGTCGTATTTTTGAACCGCATACGCCTAAACGACAATAATATTGATAAAATTTAATATATCATGATCTCATTAGTTTATACAAGAACATGACATTTAAAGTCGACCGTGTGCATTTTTTTTTTATTTTTACTGTCGTGTGCGTCGGTGACTGATTTCTCGATGCCGTGCTCGTGCGTGTATGTATGTGTGTGTGTGCGTGCAGGTGCGTTATCACGCAGCGGTTGGATGCCCAGAGGATTCGCTTCGACGTCGTCCCGGTCACCAGCCTCTTATCATTCGTTCGGCAGCACCGGCCAGAGCGGCTACGACAAGAGGCATTTGGCCGCGCTTGCTCGACTCGGCTGGCTGCCGTCGTTTAGAAACCCTCATTCGTTTTACATGCGTAACGGCAGAGGGTCGTCGTTCCAGTGCGATATAAACAAGAGGACCTCCACCACAGTCTCCGAGTAAGATAGACACGAATGTTTATATTGTGTTAAACGGTAATATTAACGCGTTTCGCACATATGTATGTACTTATGTATATGTGTGTGTGTGTGTGTGTGTGTGTGTGTGTGTATGTATCTCTGTGGGTTCTGTTCTTTAGATCAGGTTCACTTATACCTGGAATTCACACTTTTTTCATTCAAATCGTAAGCCGAACAATAATACACACTTCTATAAACGACTCCAAACTCATCCTAACCCCTCTCATCTCATAAAAGATCTTGTCATCCTTACACTACCAGGAAATCCTAACCACAGGTTAAAAAACGTGGTGCCGTAACCTTTTGCAAAACTTTAATACCTTACGCCTCTTCTAAACATATATAATAATTTAATTATTATTATTAAAAATAATCAACTAGCCAACAGTCACTAATGGGTGGCTACTTTAATCATACCTTTCATTTTATATAATAGGTACTCTTATCATATCAGCTTATTGTGCTGATCGGTATAGATTGTTTATGTCAAATAAAAATGTTTAAACAATTGTAAGCCTTTTTTTGTACATTGTTTGTACTAAAAAATTGAAATTTCCAAATTTATAGATACACATTTTCGTTGGTGTTTGTATAAGAAAAAGGTTTTACATTTTTAAGTAAGTCCAAAATTTAATAGTTTAATACTTAACGTTCATAATAAGGCCAACGTTTATTTATATTAGGCGTTGTTAATGTTAAGTAATATTTCCTCAATGTAGATCTACATGTAAATACTAAGCCACAAATGCCTAAAAGTATACCTATAGTTTATATTATGATATCCAATGAAATCTATAAATCCGTTGAAATGTATTCGATTATTTGAATGCACTTATGTAATATTTTTAATTTGTAATAACATCCCATGTTGGAAAAGTAAATACTTAGTTTTGCCAGTAAAATTGAAATTAAAAATTCACTGTGGGTGATAAAGTCTTTATTTTCCAACTATTGGACATTTAAAAATGTTCAAGTAATAGCATTGATTACATATTTATAATATTTAATTAAGAGGACGCCACCCCGCCTGTGTTGTCTCCGTCTTACAAGTGCGTAACAAAGAAAAATTTACCCTCAGGGCCTCAGCACATCACGTTTACCTCCTTGTTAGTTTAAACATTAGAGTAAATCGACCTATTACAAAATTTGATGGTAAGAACATTATCTGTGTTCATATGTTTGTTTTTTTACGATATTTCAATTTTTAAGCAAGTTATGTGTCTATATTATAGGGTAAATTCAAAATTCTCATAACTCACTTAAAAACTGAATAATTGTAAGATACCAACATAAGAACACATATAATGTTCCTAACATCAAGTTTCGTAATAGGTTGATTCACTCTAATATTTGAACTAACGGAGCTAAACGTAATCTGCTGTGAGTAAATTTCATATGTTATGCACTTGTAAGACGAAGACACACATGCGGGGGTGAAGTTTTCGTAATGGTAATAGTAACCAGGAGCCTAACAAGCGTAGATAGTCTGCTACTGGATAAATACACATAATATGTCTGACTGTAGACAAAAACCTAAAGATAAATGGCATGGGTGTATGGTGGTATTTATCCTATTTTAGATTATTGTGATGTGAATCATATTGATTTTACGGCACAATGGTATATTTTATCTTTTGAAAAACACATTGAGTAAACATTAGGTAGATAATAGTGGGTTTAATATTTAATATGGTTCAAAGGCTTCTTGCAAGAACGAATAAATTAATACGCTTTAAGGAAGTGGAGTTGAATGCAACATTGCTGAATGTTGTATTTATTTATATTTCCATTATATTGAAACAAAATGGTGTTTAAGTGTTTAGTTAACATCAACATTACGGTTTACTCTTGATATTATTAGTTATTACTACATTTTATGGAGGTCCATTTTATAACATAAGTATTTTAATAATAGTTACATACATGATTTATTTGATATAATATAATGTTATAACTTTAACACAACTATTGTCCTTAAGCTATTGTCAAATAGTGTAAATATCAAAACCTATATAACAATATGCATTAGTATTTTAGTACATTACCAAGTATTATAGTAGTGTAGTAAGATATATTCGCTTCAAGTGTATTGTATTGTATTAAAATTGCATATACACGTCGCCGTGTTACAAATAATAAAAAGTATTTAAAATAATTCATAACAAAAACCACATAACAATATTATCATTGGCCTAATCTTGTGAGTAATTTAAGATTTAATGACTGAAACCCTAATATTTTGAATAATAAAATATTGAAGTCTCTATTTATATTAATGAATCTAATATTAATTACCACATCAGACATAAGCCGGAAACGGCCACAGCTTACCAAAATTACCGTTTGATTAGATATTTTCATCTTATAATATGATTATTATTTCATCGTTTAATACTATGAGCAATATTTGTTGAATTGCTTATTTGTTATTTATACATATCTAATTGGCTGATTCATTAAAAGTTATAAGTTAAATAATATAATAATATGTTAATTATGTTTTAAATGTCAATAATGAATTATTATTCTAGAAGCTAATATGCTTAAGTCAAAACTCAATTCCAAGATGACTCTTTAAATATTTATATAAAAGCAGTAAGTAGACATGAAATAATTAAATGTCTTTTCATTCGATAAGCCATGTATCTCTATATAGTATTATCTCCTATAAATACTTTCTTTGTTTCTCAAATTCGCATATTTTTAAATCACTTTTAAAAAACAATACTATAAAACTAAATTTAATAATGACATTCTTATAAAGTATTACACAACTTAACGAAAGGCTGGGTTTAAATGCTAAATTCTAATTAATGTTTTGTGAAGCTGCAGTTTCATAAAAAGTTTTTCAAAAATGTTTAAACTTTGAGAATTCTATTTCGACTAAAATTGATAATAATTTAGTTAGAATACAAACAACTTATTTACTATAGTAACTAATTTATATATATTTTTTGTTTCTTTTTATTGGTTTTAAATTAAAACTTTTTTATACAAAAATGAATGGAATTCAGCGAGTCTATATATATATAGTATCTTATATTTAACTATGAGGAGATTATTGGGCTGATATAAAAATAATATCGTATGCTATTAATTCTTATAACATATTTTTTTTTTATTTACAATAATATATTATATAAAATAATACAACGAGTAAATTGAATAAAATATATAAGAGGTTTTGACATGGGGTTCACATGACGAGAGAAAATATCCATTGATATGACTCTACAGTTTTATACAATAAGTAAAAAATATAATTCTTACCTACTTACTTATATTGATTATTGATATGTTACTAGAAATGATCCCATGCGATTAGTACGTTATTTTGTTTTAAATAATTAAGACTATTTTAATTAATTGTTGAAACTACTATATTATTGTATTATATTATATGCCAGAAAAAATTATTTGCTAGCGTATCAAACATCATAACCACATGACGGCCAAAACGGCCATTTGACAAGGGTTTGAAACCGCTAATACACATGTGGTGTAGTGATTTTGTGGATAACTTAATATTATGATAGGTTGATAACTATAATTTATCTTATAATAAAAAATAATACTGTGTGCACGTCGTGACATGTAATTTAGATGTTTATGTATAATCATGCTGACATTCACGATATTTTAAACGGAGACATCCCACGTAAACGGCGGACTGACCCATGAGAAAGTTTTGATGGATCGATATGGCTCGCTCGTCTGAGATATATAGATGGATCATATTACTAGCAGAGTCTCTATATAAGACCACAAGTAATAATATGCAACCCTTAGCTTTTTTATCCTAAGTCCTGAAGTTTTTTCTTTTGTCGTCCTCTAATAAACTAGTGAGTGTAATCCCTTAAGACAACCTCATAGAAAAATATTACATACGAACACAGTACATGTTCTTTCTCATGCACATATAAAGGGATCTTTTGGGAGAGGATATAAGAGGCTTCCCCCCTACAACTTTTCTCGTAATTATAACTTTACCTATTTAATATTTTTAGCTTCTTTATTATATATTCTTTGCCGGCATAACGTTATACTAAACGCTATACGTATATATACTGTGACTTATCAGGTCGATTTTGAAGTTCTCTGTAGTTGTTATTTGGAACGCAAGTGATAGAAGCCAGATTTATAATTTGTATGGCTTATATTTTGTAAATTAATCATGCACACCACGATTAAGTACTGTTATTGAATAAACTAGATTTAGTCCTTATGGATGATTGACAAGAGTCCCTAGATACTTAGCCAAGTTAGTTTCAAAACTCTATTCATCCAGTCTAAATCTCTTTATCTTTTATTTATATTATATATCTCGTAACCGACTAATGTATATGGGATGATGTATATTGCCAATAAGGAATTTGGAATCATTTTTATGCAATAAAGTTTTTTGTGTATATTTGTATCGTATAATTTAATATTTTTTAATACATAGGTAAGTTATATGTATTTTGAGCTGTGACCCGTCCTGTAATAAAACAAAGCAAATATATACAAATACTATATTATATATCACCAACCACTGCAAGTTATATTGATACTTGATGGCTTGGTGTGTTTCTTTAATAATAATTAATAATCAATTAAATAAATAATAATAATAATAATAATATATCCAATATATAATCTATAATACGCTGGTCGTTTCTAAGATAATATAACATAAGTATATTCGAGAAAATATTCCTTAGGGTGGTTAGGATCAATCGGGTTCAGAATTTCACAGTGTGGCTAATATAATATAAAATCTACCATGATTATCTAATAATAATAATAATAATAATATTATAAGATCCGATACCAACATATTAGGTACCACGTATAAATGGTACCAAGTTTCTCTCCATGCCACCTTGACCGTTGTTATTTTTATCTCAAGTCTTAACGCATTTTTTCGTTTTTCCAGACACGATCCTAAGTAAACAAAAACCACAACTTCACGATTATACTGCATAATATTATATTATAATTTATATTGTTAGCGAGGTATGTAAACCTATGTATTTAGGTTTGTAAGTTGTAACCTATATATAGGTTATGAGTAGATTGTAGATACAATATAGGTAACCTGTAAAACCTATCCTGACACGAACCTAAGTAAGTAGGTATAGATTCTGATCGCCGGTCGGTCTGTTTTTTCCTATTCTACCGTTCGGTTCGATATCAATATCGACAATATTAATATAATATAATATTTGTGTTATATTGCTATTATCGCTTCGACGCAATAATGACGTGGACGTTTCCGACGAAATGTAATAATATATTGCACACGTCGTAATACACCCGAGTCGGGCCGCCATCAGGCTCGTACATATATATTTCTCCATCCGCAGTTCCCCCGTTGCAGGACAAAAGATAATAATCATATTATTTACGAAACTGCTGTACTGCAGGGGATAACAATAATAACGGCAGCGCCGACAAGCCGGGATTGATGGTGAGGGGGAGGAGGAGAGATGGAGGTCGAGACAAGAACATAATATTTTCTCGGGGCCGGTGAAAATACTTTTCTATGGGCGTAATGATAACAACAAGTAACAACATTGATATAATAATTTAATTAATATATTATGACGTAATATTATAAAGTTACGAAAATAATACGCGAAATAACCTAATGTTACAGCAGTACGCAATATAACAACAATAAAATAGTACTATCGTGTTTGACGGACCAAACGTCGTTTTTACCCATTACCGGAATCGCACGTGTTCTCAACCGACTCTGATATTAAATATATTTATTATTATACACGTTCGAGTGTATAATATTATATATATATATGTTTGGGGTGCAAAAATGACGGCTGGTAAAATGTTTTCGCTGGTGACTGTCGCGTGTTATAACGAACACACGCGCTTTCTACAGTCAAGTTATGGCCGGCAAAGCATAACAATATTATTGTACATATAGGACGTGTATAGTATTGTATTGCTGTGTGTTTGAGGTATTTTTTTCTCCACTCCTACGTGACTGTACAGCATATAATAATATACGCGTGTACCCTATATACGTGTAGTTCTCCGCAGTTGTTCGGCCCACGCGCGTGTCAAAAGATTGATCGTTTTTATTTTTTTTTCATTTTTCTAATTTTTTTTTTTTTTTTTTGTGCCCCCGCAAAGCTCCGACCAAGTTCCGGAAACCAAAACGTGTGAATGTGCAAATCAGCCTCCCACGACGACGCTCCTATTATAAACGCGCGTGCATAATAATAATATTAATATATATTATTATTATTATTGTTGTGATACGCACTCGAATGAAAAATCGCTCAAGCGCATAAATCGTGTGTGGCGTTCGTCGGTTACAAGTTTTGATTGCATTTCATGATAACCGTATTCGCGTATTGGTTGCTGCTGTTGCTTGTTGTTAGACTCGAGAATCATTATTATTGATATTTCCAACTTTTCATATCTATAATTGAATCTTTTCGACCACATCGTTTCGCGACTAAGCCAATTTGTGTACCCGCTAAACAGCATGCGTGTGTTATCGTGTAAATATATAGGTGTAGTTTTTCGGCGGCTGTTTGCAGAATAGTTGCTCACCAATAATTAATAGTGTGAAGCATCTAAAAACAAACTTACTAAACTAAACAAATCTAGGTACTTTAAATATTATGAGACACTCCATTATATGCTATCTTGTGATAAAAACGAATAATTATTAACGAAGGGCGTTGTTGATACGTTGATGATGAATAGGTACAATTTTCATCACATGTGCAGTATAGGTTAGATAGTATTTCTATATGATCAATATAGATTTTAATATAAATTATAATTTATTCTATTCATTTGAATAAGGTTTTATAATTTTTTGAATGAAAAACATATTTTTAATTTCAAATTCTGAAGCATTACATATTTATTATTTTTTTAATATGTGATGGGTGAGAATAATCTGGTGTATAATATAGTAAACAATGATTGATTGATATCTTTAGTACAATACAATTTTACCAAAAGGTAGTACCTAAAATTAATAACAATAATGTACATGGGATATCAAGCCAATCAGTGAAGCCATGGATGTTTTTATAATATTATTATTATAAATCGTTTAAACTAATCTAAAAGTCAACGTTTTAATATATGCAGTTCTCAAATTGATCTTCCGACGATAGCGTATTGTAAATTTCGAATTAATATTATATATTTGAATTTGATCGGTTTACGTGACTCGTGGATTAAGTTAGGTTATATTTTTATAGGAACTTTGTTTTTGATCATGAAAGTAACTTTATTATTTTTATCAAGGATTATCGAAGGTTTTGAATTATCGGTTGAGGATAATAGTTGTATCTATTATAAATCTTAATATACCTACTATAACAATATAGGTACCTACCTATTCGGCAATCGTGGTATATTATACAATACAGTGTGATTAAAATCTCAGTGAGCTGAAAAACAGTATTTAAATAATTAAATATTTTATGATGTTACTACGTTTTCTTTTTACTTAAAAATCGATTTAAAATTAATTTATACATACGCTATACTAAATTTTTACATAACAAAAACACAATCAAATCAAGTGATGACAACGACCATGGATGGCAGGGACGATGCTGGAGAGAGTAGAAAAATTGGGAATTTACATTATTTTCAATTTTCCATCGATATCATATAATATGCATTTTATATTTACAATTTATATTATTATTATACGAAGATCAAGCTGGCCGCAGTATGGGGAAAATAATCTATCAATAAACATTATTCATCGAATACCTGTACAATAATATATATATAAGCACATTACGCCCATTCTAACAATGGTGGCTGCTTTTGAAAGTCTATTATATAAAGGTCATTATTTAGATCCAATAACAAAATGCTTAATGGGACCTTTTTTTTTTAAATGCCATACCATCCTTTTAAGTTGTAATCAACTTGAATCCAATTGTTCAATCGGGTATACTATACATTTATACGAATAGCTGCAAGTAAATAGTATTAAATAATATTCCCTTGGTTGCAGTCGGTGCAGATACAGATAAAAATTCATTGATAAATCGTAGGCAATTGGCATAACTGTGAAAAAAAATTAAAATATTAAAAACGAAATTAGACGAAAAACAGGCCAGACAACCGTCTATTTGTGAGAAATCAGAGATCGATTAGCGAGATTTTGATTAATTTTATAATTTTTATTAACACTTATTTTCCTACCCACTAATAAAATTAAGCTACTTCATTGATCTTTCACAAATTATTATTATTATTAATTAATTTGTTATTTGTGAAATATACGAATCACGTACAGTATTATGTTTTCTATGAATGCAATAAAATAAAATTAAAACCTGTATGAGTATATCTCAACAGTGTAGTGTGTGTCAAAAATAGCATAGTATAAAGAACTAAATTAATTAATCTATGTACTTAAATTATCGACTGTTATTCTTCTTTAGGCAAACTATATCGATACCACCACCGTGCAAACTCGATTTCAGACTAAGTGCACATAAAAGTGACCCAAGAAATTTTCGAACACTCGTTCTATTTGTAAAATATGTAGTCATAGCAAAGAGTCTTAATAAAAACTTCGCTGTAAGGCAAATATATACTCTTCGCTTAATTCTGAATCTAGAGTGTACTACATTGATAAATAAAATAATTAATTTCAAGTCATGTATTATGTACAGTCTGGTACAGACGTACAGTGCGGTTAAAGTTAAAGCAGATGATATGTTCAACAATGATTTGTTCTTGTCGTCAATACTTAACCTATATATATAAAAAAACTTTTACTTATTCTAATTTTTCACTCTTTTATCATTACAACTTTTGCACAATGTATTTAGTTCGAAATAATACTTGTCAGTTGTCAGCATGTTTGACAAGTGTAAACAGCCTGTCACTTGTCAGCTTGAAAGCTCACCGAAATCCGTAAATTATCTTATTCATCTCCTCAAACGTAGTTGAACTTATCTCATTATAGGTGCTTGCAGTGTTCGAATTGGGAAAAAATAAGTAGAGGAGCTGAATCTAACGATTTAAAAACTGCGTTCCAAGGGCGCAATATCCAACACAGACCATACAAAAAATAGTAGGGGTACGCAAAAAAAAAAAACAGTAGGGGAGCTCCGTTCCCCTGCACCCCCCCCCCAAATTCGAACACTGGGTACTTGTTATAAATATAAAAATATTTATTATATATTATATTAAAAATCATCCGCCCCGTATCATATAAACAAAGTTTGATTAATTTTTTTACTACTTGCATAGCAATTTAATTTTTATGACAAATAATTTGAATCTAGTATCGTCTAATATTTCTTTTTAACTTTTAACTGAAATTTTTACAAAAAGAGCGTAACTGAAACTTCAAAATCCTTATAATATAATAGTTTGTGCTGAAAAATGCATGAATTAAATAATGGCTTTGTTTTATACAAAAATATAGTTTGTGTTAAAAGTTTCAGCTTAAGTATTCTGCAACATATGAAACTTCAAGTTTTAAGCTTGTAACTTGTTGTAAGCTATAGTGACTATGTTACAGCAGAATATGCCAAAGTGTCAATTCGGCATCTATGATTTTGCACATTAATGTTATTATTTTAAATATTAATTACCTATTTTATGTGATACAGTGGTTTCTATTGACAACTAAACAGCTTAAATCTGATTCTTACCTACTTAAAGAGAAGAAAATATAAAATACATATTATAGAAGGAGAGTAGGTACCTATAATAGGTTATAGGCTACAATAAAAATGTCATATAATAAATAATAATTAAAGCCAAGGTAAACATTTCTTTGAAAAAACGGTGATGTCGACGTTTAGGATTTTTTTTTTCATTAGTGCAAAATAGGAAAAATATTAATTATTAGGTATGTGACAATTAACCATTTTCGAGAAAACGGAATGTCTGTCAGCACTGTAGGTATTCAAATTATTCTGATTCTGATGTTAAACATAATGACGTGTGGATTAATATTTATTATGGTTAGAATAATTCACATAATGCCTAATGTAATATACTAAATATTTATAATCCATTATGAAAATATTTCACGATTAACAAACTTAAAATGTTTAAGCGATCAAATATTAGGTAATATTGAAAACATTTTGTTCGTTTACTGTGTATAATAATATATTTTTTGGAATGTATGAAATTTATGTTTGGCATCGCTGCAATAGCACCTATGACCATTGGTAATTCAGTTTATTTTGTAAACGATATTCACTTCTGACAAAATAAAATATGTGTTCGAAATTGAAAATAAAAACTGCTTATTGGGTAATTACTTTGACCATCATTTGTTAAGGAAATGTTTTGAATTTCAATACGGAAATATGTAAAGCACGCTGTTCCGGAAGGGTGTTTTATTATCTCTCGTCGTTTAGCAAAAATAATGATAAAATTACGCAGGTACTATAGGGTTAAGAATTTATATTATATTATTATGCAATATGTTTATGTATAAAAAACGTATAAAAATGTTTTCTTTGTGTAAGAGCATCTTAAACGAGAGATTATAATATAATATATTGTACGTTTTAAAATACGGATTATTTATTAAGCTGATATTTATGAACACTTCAGAGCATCGAAATATTATTTCGAAGAACCATATTATAATGGATAGGTAGGTACTAAAAAAGTAAAATATTGTCGTTTGAAGCTTATATAAAAGAAAGGCTGAGTAAAAATTGTAAGGTAGGTTACGACACTGCTTCGTCGGAATTCTCATTCAATATAGGTAGGTCTCGAATAATACTTTTTAATTTTTTTTTTTTTATTTGATAAAAATAGAGTATTTACAATCTAATATTTATATACAACAACAAGTAAATTTAATATGCACGTTATGAATACTAGGTGGGTAAAACTGTACATAATTTTATTTTACAATTGTTTTTAATTTTATCTATATAAGTTTTTAAATTTTCATATTAGATTCTGAGCGCAGCGACGAATGTATTGATTTCACAATGAGTGCATTTATTTTTTTTTTTTGCGTCTGTTATCGCCTTTAGTGGCACTAAAATTTTCTGGTAAGGAAGTGAATCTAGTTAATTCTTTTTGTGGGGAGGGGGTCAAAAGTAAAAATAGTAATGGATAATCGAGGATTTTTACGCAAAACCAGTTTCGACAAAATCAATTTAGGTTTTTTGACTTAACTCAAAAACTAATAATTTTAAATTTTTAGCAAATGTTTATTTGACAATTTCCCATGCATGGTGAAATTTTAAAAATATTTTGACTCTTTTTGAGCTGCTTATATCAGTGACAAAGTTTTGATTCAATTATTGTCAAATAACATTTATTTATTTTTATTTTTTTATATTAATATTTTGTCAATTACTATTATTCTCATGACGAGATACACTCTATTCCTAATGTACAGCAGATTAGTCACCAATACATCCCCTTGTTTTATTTTACTTAAATGTGTCAATTTTTTTTTAGAACGAGTTGCTAGTATTTTAGTTCACTTTGAGTTTATCCTTCTTAAGCTCCAGCAGACATTTAGATGGTTACTGATTGAAATCCGCTTATATAATTTAGACATTTAATGTTCGACTTATATAAAACGATTTATAAGTTAAAGTAAAAATTAAAAGAATTTGGAGAGTTTTACTTCGTCTCGATCGCTGGATTACTATTATTACTGCGGTTGCCATTTTTCCCTATTAAATTTTTTTACAGGATTATCAACCCCCCCCTCCAAATCTAACCTTATAACAATATAGGTAGGTACCCAGTACAGACTATTTCAAACTTTATTATCAATGTTTCAACTTGGTTGTTTTGTATGTGGTTTCCAGCGGGAACGTCGCGAATACTGAGCGGCCGTTTGAAGAACTCGGGTGGGAACACCAGCAGCCGTCGGCGGCAACAGAACAGGCGCAAACAGACGGCGGGATGAAGACCAAGAGGTATCTGCTACTGCCGGCCGTGGACAACATATTGTTGCGCAGGCAGTACCCTCATTTAGCGACAAATAAAATTTAATCTAACACTAAGTTACACGCTTCGCCGACGTATATAATATTATAATACGATCGTAATGTTTTAATAATAATACTACATAATAATAATATATTAATATAACGTCATAATATTTACCTTGTTGTATCAAACATAATATCCACCACTCGTCCGGTGTGGCGGCAGCACATTGTCGTCAGACCCTATAAATTGTGCCCGTTACACTGAACGGGTAAGTACAATAATCGACAAAACCTTTTTATTGGAATTTCTCAAATTATAAGACAATAACTATTTGTGTTTCTTAAATTAAATTATCATACGTAAAACATAACATATAATAATTATATTATATTGTAACGACTATGTGTTGACGTATTATTTAGCTTTTGCCACGTTTAAAAAGAAAAAAATAAGAAAAAATTAAAAAAGAATCAACATTTAAGAATACTAGAACATAACAATTCCCTGTATTGTAGACGTTTATCCTCTATTAAATTGAACATAATATAAAAATAAAGTTATTTTAATTGTAACATAAACGACGTGTATTAATTATTTATGTACCTACCTATATAATATGCACTGTATAGTGTTCTTATTTTGAATAGACGCATGGGAAATAACTTTACTTTAACGATTAATGGGGTAAACGCAACCTCCAGAATGAAATTAACTGTTCAGTGGTCCACTGAGTTATAGTCTACCTATGCCATATAACATCAGAGGTCTATTTGAGAAATAATTCATAAGAGGAGTGTGGTGATTTTATTAATATTGCACATATTGATTTAGTTTAAGATATAAAAAAAACATTATCTAGTGGAGATGTGTAGACATCTTAATCAATAAAATAGGTAATATTTAGATAAGTATATACTATATAGTATAGACACCTTATACGCTAATCGCTTTAATGACCATAACACAATTTTAAGCAGGACTTTTATAATCAAAATAATTGTTACGGGTTTTGGTTAAAGAATAGAGTATAGAGAAATATACAGGTTAAGGTTAGTATTTAAATTTAATTTCTTTCATTTCAGTTTCACAAAATCTATATAATTTTTAAGAGAGTAGCCCACTGCCCAGATAATTAGAAACTACTTGTGAAGTCATTTTTATGAAAGAATACACCGTATCAAGTATTACCCCCCCTCCCCCTTAAACAGATTTGTCATTAGTGAAATATAATACAAAAATAAATTGTATAGTGCATTTTTTTAATGTCATATATCACTTTAACCTAGATTTTACCATGTTTTAAAAACAAAATTTAATTTTAACACTTTTGTCAACGATTTCCGAGTGAACGGAAATTTTGACGTTCAAAGGTTTGACGAAAACTATTTTTTTGTTCAAGATTTCGACGTTCAAGGTTTTGATGTTCAAGTTTTTGAATGTTCAAGATGTTGACATAAATTTATGTTCAAGATTTTATCGTTCAATATTTTGACGTTCAATTGTTTGACATTCAATGTTTTGAAGGCCTCCATTTATACAGGCTGTTTCAAAACAATTTTTGCCACAAAATCTATAAAAACTATGACGATAAATAATGAAAATAGTCTATAAATATTTTATAAAAAAAAACATTCGCAATAATTTTTAAAATAACGATTGCTCTTCTGCAAGACACAAATTGTTTTAACCCCAACTACCAATTTTTTTTGTAGCTTGTCTTAAGTCCTAAAAAAGTGGTGAAGGGAAATATTTTTACTAGGTTTATATTCTTACGAGGTTTTTCTTAAAAAGAACGCTGTATGCAATTAGTATTATGGCAACAAAACTCGTGTCCGCAATTTGTTATTATGTTATTATATTGACCTAAATAATTCATTCGCAACTAGTATGTGTCCCTTATAACTAATAAGGTAGAAAGATACCTATTTTTTTTTGTACATAAGCAAAAATAATTAAAACGTCACATAATATTATTATATTAATATATTTATTTTCCAACAATTTATTTATAAAATAATAGGCAATTAATAATATTAATAATTATACATTTAACAAACATTGTATAAATAAATTCTTTGGCTCCAAAATAAAAAAAACCGAATTAAACCGAATTGTCGGAAAGCAAATAATAGTTTTATCAATAAAATAAATATTTAGGTAAACTTATAATTATTCGTTAGTTACATCACAATGCTTAAGCCCACACTGCTACTTTTATTTGACGGATAAATGGTTGGGATTTTGGACAAACACGTGGACACGACTGAAGAGGTTTACACGAGTGTTTACATATTAGGTATTATTACTAGGTACAACTTACTGTACAAGTATGTGTCTTACCAAATATCACGTGATGATCATTATAGATAAATGAGAATACAAAGCTTTATACATAAACAAATATAATGACTAGGTATATAAAAGATTATACATTTATACCCAACCTAACCTATACAGTATACGTAGGTACTACGATATACAATAGGTATATATTAATATTATTATTCTATGATCGTGAATAATGTTGATTGGCGTTTCGTGTGTACACTGCACAATAATATATTACAGCTTATAGCCTTATAGCCTATAGGTGATCAATATAAATCGTATTACTTAGCTAGAACCCAAATAGATAAATAGATAATAGACATCTGAAACTACCTTCGACACGAAATAAAAAAAAAATTTGACAAGTAATTAGGAATAATTATACGTACCTATGCATATTAATAACGAAATCAATTCATTTTTTTTTTTAAACAATAATGAATACATATAATATACCTATGAGGTTAAGCAACCATATTTATTCTAATTAATTTTAATATTATATCTATAATCTATTAAATTATAACTACTTTCAGATACATAATATATTCTGCACATTAGCGGTGATATGTGTATGTAAGTACTAGGTACCACGATTAAAGATAGTATCTTTAATCGTACCCAATGCACAATCTTAATTATTTTATACAATTCGTGAATCGTGGCATTACGAAACAATAACGTAAGTATGGAAATAACATATCATTTTTGACTTTTGTTAAAACATAAATAAGGCATATAAAGCATGGGCCGTGGGTTTGTGTAATGAATTACCCTATCCTGTATCTAAAACATTGCCATCAGAACCATCAATGAAATTAATAATGTATATTGTATGTATTAGCATATGGGAATTTATAATAAATGGAATAAGTCATACAGTCGTTTACAGTGCAATATCGACTCAGCGGTTATATTTATAGAAATGTTAAACCTTAACCACGTGAATTACAAAATTCAAAAGTATGGGTGCCCGGTACCTAATAATAAGAAAACTCACATGTTTATAGAGAAAAATAATATTTTAAATAATATCTATATCATGTACCTATTGTGTGTATTACTGTAAATCATATTGTTTTCTGCCGTATTTCAGTGCATGAAATAGCAATAGTTGTGTAGAGATCGTTTGAGAAAAAAATACATGACTTTAATATAGGTGCACTACATCACAGATGGTCAAGAAACCAATGACAACTATTGTCATTAATATCCAGCATCCTTAAAAATTACTTACATTACATTTGTTATAAAACAATTATGTCTACATAAAATATTTGAAAATATAAAACTTGTTTTTTTAAACTCCATTCACATAATTATCTAAGTAAGACACATCTATATTAATATTATTTTATACAAATCATTTAAATGTTTTGATGTATTTGTACTTAGAATATGTTCTTAAAAATGATAGTTATAATAATAATAATGATAAAAAAAAACATATTATACATACAAATGAAATGTGCAATAATCAAACAACATAAATTCAAACAATATTTTTGTTTGTGGTATTAAATAAATTAGTACACAGCAATTATTCAAATAGTTTTGCCATCTCTAATCGTAAAGTGTATGAAATGAATATTACATTATGTTTTAATTGCATTACTATTAAAAAATCCAAAAGTAATTTTTATATTGTTTTTTCATTACATAGTAGATATTTTAATAAAACATACCATACTATGCATATTAAAATTAAATCTTCCAACATTATTAATGGTAACTTGTGTTTCTTGTTAGTACTAAGGATATACCATGCATAGAATAATAGCCAAAAGAAGTGTAAGAAATTGATTTATGAAATCTAAAAATTAATAAATGCTGATATTTTTTAATCTGAATTGTGTAAACATTTTGGAAATGTACATACGTTTGTGTAGGTAAATTTATAAAACTCAGGAATATCATCATGAGGTATTCCCCACATTCCTATGTCACACATAGTACTGATCCCAGTGAACAATGTAATAAGTTAATGTACCTACTGTAATTTAATGTTTTCTCTGAATTTAGTAGTAATTCTACAGCACAAAATTAATTTAAAGTAAAATTTAAAGATTTTAAATGACTTGTTATTTCATACAAATTCATTCTTCATTAAAAAATGACAAGACAATTAACATTTAACACATTTTATGAATATGACAATAGGTAATTGAGTGATTATTCATTAACATGAAACTCAGGGGAGTGCCTGGGGGGGATTTGGGTGTTCCATCCCCACTCAACATTTTAACGAATTTAGAAAAAAAGTATTACCTAGTAAATAAATACATTTTAATACATGCTCATCATAAAAATATTGAAAACCCCCCCTCCACCATGTAAAAATGTCTAGGCATGCTCCTGATGAAACTATACTTTAGATTTGGCATCACTATAAATTAAATCTGATAATAAAAGATTAAAAAAGAACACCATAATATAATTAATAATACTATAATTATATACTGGTGGGATAAATCTTAAAAATACAGTGTAAAAATATTAAAATTCAGTTAGCGTAACACATAGATGATATCTCATATTATAATATATATATATATAATAATTAAAATAAAAATGTTCATCACATTTTACTAATAAAATAAAATAACAAACTTAAAAAAATGAATTTTAATAGGCAATGATTTTAATTTTAACATAATTTATAATGAAATACAACCACTAGAGTGCATTAAGGAATCAACCAACATAATTTGGTTTCAATTGATAATAAATTACTTAAACTTAATACATAATAGAAGAATGGTAACTTTGTGGAAAACCAAGATAACAGTTACTGGTTGTCGATATCACACATTCTTAAACAGTATTTAATTCGAGAACCCTCATCACTTTTCAGTCTACGTGAAAATCTTTTATTTTAATATCTTGCACAATAGCTTCATCCCATGGTCCATAAATGTTGTCTTTGAATGAATGCCATTTAACAAAATAGTATGGGCACATCAGATTAATGAACAAGACAGTAAGTACAAATAGTCCACTCATTAATGATGACACCCTTATACATAATACAAAGGTAACAGTTACAAACAACAATAAGATGGTAATGGAAGATTTGATCGGCGATAAAAGTATCGGTGATACAGCAAAACACTGTACTGCTATTGTGATAAATACAAATACATGGAAAGCTGTTTGTAGTCTTGAACACAAACAAATTGAACCAAATAAGGCAGCATTTAATGACAGTGATGTTGACACTATAACTGCGGACACCCCATAGTCAAAAAATACAAGATGTACACACATCATTACCGTGGCTGTAGCATAAATGGTGTCGGTGCTTATAGTTTCAGTCAATGTTTTCAACACAGGTGATAAAATATAACCAGATATCACAAATGCACATGCTGACTTCATCAACCATAATGGAAATGCCTTGGAATTTTCATAAAGCAAGAGATAAATGATAAAACTAAAACTTGTAGAAGAAATTAGCAATAATAGTGGAGAAATTAAATTGCAATTCAGAGCGTAAAAAGATAATGCAAAAATTACCACTATGCATAATCTTTGTGTAATTAAACTAGCTCCCAGGATTGCTTCTAGAAGTGTAAGTTTTCGTACATGAAGGTTTTTTCTCAATTCTTCTAGGAAAGACTTATCAGTATAATTATCCGGATAACCTTCATTGGAATAAAGGTTCTTTTTCCATGGTTTTAGGTGACCATTACGAATAGCTCCATTTTGATACTTTACTTTAGTGAAATACTGGGATGACTTGACAACACCATTATCTAAAATAAAATAATTTTAACATTAATAAGTAAATTATATCATATTATATATTCAGAAAAATATTGAAAAGAACAAACATTTCCAAACGTTCCATACAGATTATAACATAAAAACTAAATAGTTTAATTTTCAATCAAATAAAAATTGTCTTTTAGTTTTAAAAACTTAGTTTAACAAGATTATTTATTTCTCATATGGCTATATCATAAAAATGTTAAATTGGGTCAAGTGGACAAATAAGTACTATAAAGTAGACAGTAGACACCTTAATTGATGATTTATGTACTAGGTAAATCAACCTAATTGTACAACAGTATTTATTTTATTTAGGTACTATTTGATGTAATGTGCCTTATAAATTATAGTCCAAAATGTATGCCATTTATAAATAAAATATTTCAAGAAACATCGACAATATTGTGCTCTAAATAAAATAAGATAAAGATATCATAGGTAGATTTTTTAAAAACTTAATTTAATGTATAAACATTTAACACTGAGTAGCATTTAACTGATTGAATTCCTTATAGATAAAAAATTACATTAAATATTGTAATAAAAATTAATTTATTATAAGTTAGAATTCCCTAGATAGTAGATTATCAGATTTTTAAATCATATAGATAGCTTTTAAGAAGCTAATTTTTTTAAAATTTTTGAATTATTCAATTAAAAATATTAAATAAAAACACATAAAAGTAAATATTGTGTATGACACTATAAGATTTTAAAACAAATACAATAGAAAATAAAAATTTAATTCATTAGGTACCTATGTGAATAATAATATTTATTAATAATGTAGTATTAAGTAAACACTAGCATAGTATTAGTAAAAAATATAATTTGTCAAATAAATTAAAATAATTTATTTTGATAATACATATTAGGTATACCTAAATAAGATACATTTATTTCTTTTAGGAAAATTAATAGTTTTTATGGTACACGTGGCTTTATACCTATAGTACGGCATGCCCAGGTGGTTTCTACAGACGGCTTATAGCAAAACATACAGTTTGCAGAGAGAGGCAGAGGAGAGTATTATATCGCAACAATGAACCAATACAGCTGGTACATATTTTATTTCATTTTCTGCTTTATCTATGTATAGTGTATACGTCAACTTTTTTTTACTCTTTAGAATGTTGAAGTATATTTTCTATTTTTAACCTAAGCTTACCTAATTTAGAAATAATTAAGTACAAATATAATATTGTATAGATACCTAGAGAACTAGGTAAACTGCAAAATATCATCATCTATAATCTATTAAAACTGAGATTAAAACTATCACTACTTATTGACACCACCTCATCAAGTATTGAATTTTCAAAACTTAAATTAACTGATACATTAAATCACGCCAAACCAAAATGACACATTGTATATGTGTAGTTTTTGAGCGTTGGACTTTCATAAAAAATAAAATTGCTTGCACTACATTAGCATAAGTAACAATTTAATATTATATTAATGAAATATTAGGTATCTAGGCACACCGAAAAAATCACTCAAAGCAAAACACTGTGACCCAAAATTATTTAAATGATATAAATACATAATAAAAAATGTTATCTATTAAAATATTTAGAATAACCCCGTACCTAATAAATAAAATATAAATTATCACTGTTAGTGCCTTTTTCACATCAGCTTTCATCGTCAACACTACTGACATAATTTTCAATAATAAGTACCAATTCTTTTATTTTTTTTTCTTTACTCTCTAACACTATTATTCAATGGATCTAAAGATAATAATTGATGAGGAAAAATATCTTTGAATAGAAGTGTTAGATATTATTCAATATGTTTTCTCTAAAATGTTTGACATTTTTATTCTTAGTTTCTTGTGCTTTTTCACTTAGTTCTTCTATTTATATTATAAATTATGCGGCTAAAGAATAGGTTATTCTGAGATGTGGCTATTTAGGATTTCATGTCGGATTCAATTAAGTGTTATCAAAAAATGGGAAAATAAGAGCAACTATCTAGAGATAGTTTTATTTGGTAGGTACATGTGAGAATGAATGGAATGAGTAGTAAGTTAATTGAAAAATTAATTAAAACTGTACATTTCATAAATATTTTAGTTTATTAGTATTTAATTGAATTTAGCAATCATGTCATCATTAGCAGATAACATTATGTTACAATAATGAATACAAATGTATTTGGTAGGGTATTTGGTATATATATACCTACGCAAAGATAATATTAATTTTATTAATATTAAATCTGATCAAAATAAAGAATACCTAATCTTTAAATAGTTAGTGAAATTAAAGATATCTTTAAAATTTAAATTTAAAAAAAATATTTTATTGAACAACAATGATTAAATAGGTAGGTACCAAGGAACAAAAAAAATTAATATTTTTAAATGATTAAATGGTTTTAGTTGTATATTTTTAATTCTTTTTGGTAGGTACATAGAAATTACTTTACTTAATTAATTCTTACCACCTTTTTTTAAAAATAATTTTAGACCACTGCAAGCGCATGCACAGAGTGCATATGACGACAAACACGAAGAAGTGATTAGATTATAAAATAAAATAATAAAAGGTGTAGGTACGGTCGGAAGACGGTCTACTATAAAACCCTATGGCTAATCGGTCGTAGACACCCGTTACACTTACGTTTACTGGATGACAGGTACGTCGATTTGGTGACATCAGTCATACATGACATCAAGGGACGGCAGTTGAACAGAAACATGCGTGTCGCGATTCAGCGGCCTAGGCGACGTGAACGACGGCGGCGGTAGCGGTGGAGCCGTCATCAACTGAGAAATATGCCGACGGAAACACAAACCAAATGCAAATGATGGTTCACCCAAAGACAAGACAAACATATTATTTAATATTTTATTTACCAACGAAGCGCACACGCCTCTGAAATCACAATATAATCATTACAAGTTACAATGATATGCATCATATTATCATAATATAATATTCATAATTATTTATCGTCAGTCGTCGTCTATCGCGGTTTGAGGGTTTGACTGGTTTCGTAGTTCGTTTTCGATTTGGTTTCTTGTATTTTATCATCGACGTTTGAAGGTCTCGACTGATAATAATTGATAACGTAGATGACGATGCACCAGTTCATGCTTGCAAGAAAATACGAACGGATTATTATATCATTAAAAAATTTCTCACTGTCCATGACGTCATTATATCTTATCATTGTTATCAATTACCATTCTGTGGTATAACAGATAACATATTTATATATTGATATCATAGACTTATAAACTGGTCTAATAAATAATTTGTTGGTAGCTTGTAGGTACTTAAATTCTTTTTAAGTTAAATACTTTACTTGTCGGAATTTTGTATATAATATAGTACAAATTAGAAATAATTATTATAGAGCCAGGTATACCTATAAAATAAAATTTGGTTAATCAAAATTTATGAGGTACAAAATGTAGACAGTTTTTTTCTTTAATTGATGACAGAGATATCCTGTTGACCTGTTATATAATATTGTCTATTGAAGATAGTCAATTACAGGCGTTCATGCATAATCATGTTCCACTATGTCAACAAGTTCCCATCTTCCATCATCAATCAAATCATCTAATTTATTTTTAAATTTTGTAGTGCAGTTGGACTTTTTGATTCTGTATTTGTATATATTTGTTTAATATCTGATAATTTTATTAAATGAGCTGCTGGATCAGCTGAATCAACTGTGCAGTTACCGTATTTGGGTGGTTTTATAACTGCATATATAGAAAGTAGTTTGTAAACTTGTAGAAAAGTTGTTGTTGGATAGTCATTTGCATGATGTTCTATGATAGTTTGACAGCGAGTTGGAACAAACTTAATATTATTATACTATACAAAATTATGATTTTATTTTGTGTTGTTAATAATTAATACACATTTATAAGCAATATACATTTTAGGTTACTATTTAGTTATTTAAAGTTCAAACAACCCAAAGTGGTAAAGGGTACATATAGTCATTATAGTTTTACAAGAGATACATTGTGAATCTAAATACTGAATAGTGAATATTTAATCACAGAAGAAAGGAAAAAAAATTATACTTACATTGTTTTCTAATCAAGCTACACTTATGTTAGGTAGGTAGTTTATAATAAACTGTTTATTATTGTTTTATTTTTTGACTCGGTCAATTTTTACATGAATACATCACAACATAGTTGTAAACTTGCAAATGTGCAAAAAGTGACTAACCCGCATAAGGAACTGTGTTTTACTACTTTGTTTCTTTTACATCGTACCCCTGTGGCCCTGTTTTCTCTTTCTAAGCGCTGACCATTAGTTTATATGTCTATGATTGATATAATGTGAAACGGTGCGTCCGGTTGGACGACCCGTGTCGTAAATAAAATAACAATTGTGTGCTCGATAATCAAGTTTTTCTATTGCTAGGTTAAATTATAATTTATATTTACAATATTGGGACAAGTAAAGCGTCGATTTGTGCCGACCGGACTTAAATAAGTGAGTCGGCACAATCGGAGGCGCTTGGGTATTGTGGTCGGACAATTGTCGGACCCTATCTTCACAAGTGTTTTTATAATGATTTATATAAGTTATACAATATGATCGGCTAGGAAGCCGGCCGTCGTCGGTGCAGACTTAAGTCAAGCGGCACCCCGACGACGAACCAGACTTGGGTCGGACAACTTAATCAAGTGCCGAGGTTAGGGTCGTGGTGGCCCTGAAAAGGGCCATTTAATGTTGTCACGCCGTGAGTGGTCGGCCTATCCGGTGATCCCGTAGGCTTGGGTGGTTGAGTGGCGGTCGGGCGGCCTCGTCACGGCAAGAGTACACTGACACTGGTCTCACCCCGTTGAGCGGCAGTCACGGGGTTGGTTGGTTCTGACGATGATGGCGTTGTTGATCGACCGATCTTTGCGCCCGTAGATAGGTGGTCGACGGGTCGTTATTGTTCGGCAGTTGAATGACGTTTACAGCCGTGGAGCGGCGTCGTTGTCGATATGCGTCGGTATGATGATATACGCAATCGGGAACGGCGGGAACGTCGGTGGTCTGCGGTCGAATGGCGCTGATAGCCGTGGAGCGGCGTTGTCGTCGGTCTTCGGCGGTCGATTTCTGGTCCTGGTCTTCTTGCTATCGGAACGTTTCTTGGAGATGTTGATAGTTTGAAGGATTGAAGTGGACTGACTAGATTGCTTTGCTTTGCTTTGGGGGGATGGCTAAGCCGTGAAACTATGCCAGGCTTTTGCCTCTACTAGTGGATGGAAGTTTAGGAAGGTGGTTTTAAATTTGTTGGTCAGCCCATGTCAAAGGGTAGGGTTTGATTCTACACTTTGTGGACGGTGGGGTGTGAGATTTCCCTAAGAGTCGGACGTGGGAATGAGTAGAGAAAGAGTTTTTGTAGAACATCGATTTAGATTGGTTATGAATAGAATTTTTGATTGAATTGAAATTTGCTGATTTTAGAAGGACCGAATTTTTAACGATAGTGGGCATACCCGTTATCGTGCGAATGCCGATGTTTTGGACAGATTCGATACGTCTCCAATGTGAGGGACCGATGAAAGGAGCCCAAGAGGGGCCAGCATAAGAAAGAATTGGAGAGACGTAGAGTTTTAGAATATTGAGCTTTGAAGATTTTGGGACAGGGCTAGAACGGTTGAGAATGGGGTAAAGAATTCCGCGGACGCGAGTGGCTTTTTTGATGATGTCTTGAACGTGTTTGTCGAAGGTGAGTTTGCGCCCTATTGTAACGCCGAGGTATTTGGCATGATTGGACCAAGTCACTGGATGGTTGTTGAGTAGTAGTGGTGGGATGTGAGTAGTATTGGAACGTCCGAAAAGAATACCTATTGTTTTGGTAGGGTTTATTTTGATTTTCCAGCGATGAAACCATGTGGTAGCTAGGTTGAGTTGGTGTTGTAATTGTATGGCTGCACGTTTCGGGTTTTTGTCGAAAGTAAAGAACATAGTGTCGTCAGCGAATAGTGAGAGGTGAGCTTTAGGAGTTGTTGGTATGTCGTTAATGTAAGTCAAGTAGAGAGTAGGTGAAAGGCAGGATCCTTGAGGGACGCCTGCGAGTATGTGTCTGGTGGACGAGAACGAGTCTTCGATTTTTGTGACAAAAGTGCGGTCAGTGAGAAAGGATTCGATGATTTTAACGATTTCAGTCGAGATGTTGAGTTGGGACAGTTTGTAGAGGAGACCGACGTGCCAAACCCGGTCAAAGGCTTTTTCCACGTCAAGGAAAATGGAGGCGGTGTTTACGTTGTCGTTAAAGTTCTGACTAAGTTGGTGAGTAAGTTTGGTCAGTTGTAGAGTGGTAGAGTGTTCAGGTCTGAAGGCAAATTGTTCTGGGCGGATTTTGTCTCGAAGATTGGTTTGAAGGTGAGAGAGGATGATTCGTTCGTAAATTTTTGATATGGAGGAGAGTAGAGCGATAGGTCGGTAATTTTCGGGAAGTGTGTGATCTTTACCCGGCTTGGGGATGGAAATTATTACTGCTTTTTTCCAAGCACGTGGAAAGTAGCAAATTCTGAGGGAGCAATTTATAATTTGTGTTAACGAAAGTAAAATGTTATTTGGTAGAAATTTAAGAGCAGTGTTGGTGATGAGATCGTCACCAGGGGCTTTCTTTTTGCGGAGGGTGTTTATGATTTTTTGGATTGTGCCAGGAGTGGTGAATAAATTAGATTTTGTGATATTTATGTTTCGAAGCGAGTTGGAGTGGGCAGAAACTTCTGGAAGGTCGGGACCAGGGTTTGGTTGGAATTGGAGTTCGAGAGAGTCGGCTATCAACTCGGCTCGATCGATGGCCGGAAAAACTAGGCCGTTGGGGCCGGTAAGAGGGTGGGATGCAGGACGTTTGTGGAGGAGACATTTGTTTAGTTTGTATATGGAACCGTCCTGATGGTCAAGAGAATTAAGAAAAATGTCCCACTGGTCAGTTTTGTGAGTTTCGAGTAAAGTTCTGATTAATGAGATTTTGGCGTTAAGTTGACGTTTGGTAGTCGGGTCACGGTTTCTTTGCCATTGACGGCGTAATTGGTTTTTTTCAGTTATTTCAAGTTTTATGTAGTCAGGTAGTAAAAAGGAAGAGTTTTTGTGTTTAGGGGTAAATACGCTAGCTTCGATCGCGTGTTGTATGTTTTTGGTGAGAGTATCAATTGCCAAATCGATTGACTCACTGTTGATGGTCGGTCGTTCAGTTGGGTTTGGTAAGTTGGATAGAATTGTCTTGTATTTTGTCCAGTTAATGAAGCGGTTTGTCGTTGGAGGGGACGATGATACCGGAGTACACAAGGTCTCCAGAAGGATAGGGTTGTGGTCAGAAGATAGCTCGTTGAGGTTGTCGATTTGAGTAGGATAAGGTAGTCGAACGAGTGCGATGTCAAGTATGTCAGGTCTGTATCTAGCGTTTGTCGGGAAGTGTGTGGGGGATGAGGGAGCAGTAATGGTATAGTCCGATTGTTGAACGTGGTCAAAAAGTACGCGACCGGCAGCGTTTGTCGAGTGGCTATACCAGAGAGGGTGTTTGGCGTTGAAGTCACCTGCAGAGATTTGCCATTCGGCACTTTGGGTCAACAAGTCCAAGTCGTGAGACGTGAGTGTTGCACCTGGTGGTTTGTATACCGCTGATACAAGGACTTCGTGGCCGTTTAGTTGGATGAGGACAGAAGAGGTTTGAATGAGTGTGTTAAGAGTTATAGGTTGGTGAATGATGCGTCGGTGGATTAGAACAGCCGTGCCGCCGTGAGCAGGCGAGCCGCGGACGGGCGGCAGGTCATTCCTGTATGTGAAGAAATTTGGGATGTGAAGTTTGGAAGAAGGTGGTAGATGGGTTTCATTTAGTAAGATTATGTCAGTTTTCAGTAGGAGTGCGAGGGAGCGTAGTTCGTTGAGTTTGTGTTTGATACCGTTGGAGTTCCAAAATAGGATTTTTAAGTTATTCATTTTGGGGCGAGAGTATGGACAGGAATGTTTTGATCGTTGATTCTATGAGAGTTTTCGGATCATGATTATTGGATATTGCAGTCAGTAGGTTGGTGAGCAGGTTTAGTATCAGCGACAAGTTGAGTTGTGGGACTGGAGAATTTGAAGAAGAGTGCGCTGATTTTGATGTTGCTGCGGAGTATGTCAATGTAGTGTTTTGTTTAGGGTGAGGTGGTGGAGGAGGGGGGGTTGAGATTGGGTGTGAGGATTTATTTTGAACGAAGTCTTGGGTTGGAGTTGGAGATACCTGCTGTTTCTGGGCCATGAATTGGGGGCAGCCACGAAAATTTGCCGTGTGTTGGCCGCCGCAGTTGCAGCATGTCGGAGGTTGCTCGAGAGTTTTTGGACAGGCGTTTGCATTGTGGTTACCGGCGCATTTTACACATCGCGGCGGATGACCACAGTTACGTGAACCATGGCCAAAGCGTTGACATGAAAAGCACTGGGCCGGGCCGGAGGGTTTGAGGGGTTCAACTGAGATTTGCAAATAAAACAAGTTTGTGAGAAGAAAAATGTCCTTAGCAGACGGATTTGCGGCGATGTGCACTACACATATCGGCATAGGTTTTTCGGGGGTACCAAAGCGGCGGACGTAGTTCACGGAGTAACCTAGAGTAACTAACTCGTCTTTTAGTTCGTCAGTTGATATATCAGTCGGAATGCCCTTTAGAACGACTTTTACAGAACGTTCCTCGGGGAGAGAAAAAGTGTGGAATTCGGTTCCCAGGTGTAACAGAGTCTTTTGGATCAGGCGGAATTGGGTAGTATCGGCTGCTCGTAGGGTTACCCGGTCGCCGGAGGATTTTGCTGATAGAGAGCTCGGTTGCAAGTTTTGGATTGAATAGATGGTGGGCGCGGCCTTCCGCCAGGAAGCGGAACTCAGTATGATAGGTGGAGGTCTGGAGACTGAAGGAGTTTTGGACGGAACTTGAGTGGCTGAGAGTAAGGTGTTTACTGAGTGTACGGAAGTAAGTGATGATAGGGAGTGGTGGGTTGAGGTGCTAGAGTCGGAAAAAGAGTCTAGGGTTTCAGAGTCGGAAGTACTGGAGTTAGATTGTATTGGGGAAGGGGGAGCCGAACGTTGTTTTGGTATTTTTGAAGGTGGTTTGGTCGGTTGGTCTCCGACCTTCTTACGCTTGTTGTTCCTGGTCATTTCAGGTGGTGTGGGATGTTGGGGAGGGGATGGATGGGATGCTGTGGCAATGTGAGGGCGCGGCCCCACGACAGCTGTTGACGGAGGGACGTCGCTTTCGCGGCGGCTTACTTGTGGGCGCTGGTGCCCTGTCGGAGAGCGGTGAAAACGGCTGATTTGTGTTGACGTCGACGTCGCTTCCGCGGCGGCTTGTTTTGGGCGCTGGTGCCCTGTTGAGAGCGGTGAAAACGGCTGTTGGTGAAGATGTCGCTTCCGCGGCGGCTTGCTGTGGGCGCTGGTGCCCTGTTGAGAGCCGTGAGAACGGCTGTTTAGGTGACGGTTCGGGTGTGAACCGTGGGCGCTGATGCCCTGCTGAGAGCGGTGAAAACGGCTGTTTGGTGACGGTTCGGGTGTGAACCGTGGGCGCTGATGCCCTGTTGAGAGCGGTGACTAGATTGGACTTGCCTTTATAGGACGGCCTATGGCCTATTTAGAGCTCCAGGCAGTTGCCTTTTCTCTCTAGTTTGATTTGGATTGCTTTAAGTTTTTAGGACTGTTTGTTTTTGAATTTTATGCTGATAGTTTTTGTATGTGTTGGTATCTTGATATTGAGGCCTTGTAGTAAAAAGTCTGGGTTGCGTGTTTTATGATGACTGAGAGGGGTTCTAGGTTTGCTGATCTTTGGATAGCTTCATTTCTGGTAAGATAGTGCATGCCCGTTATTTGTCTTAATGTTGTGTTTTGTACGACCTCCATTTTCTTCAGGCTTGACTTGCTAATTTGTGGCGCCCACGCAACTGAGCCGTATAGGATAATTGGTTTTATATACATGTTGTATATTTGTATTTTTGTTTTTAGCGGTATAGGAGATTTATTGTTTAATATTGGGTAGAGGGATGTTCTTGCTCCTTTTGCTTTTTGCGTTGCGATTTTTACATGTTGATGCATATGTAATTTTGAGTCGATAGTTAGGTGACTAGATTGTCGAGAGTGTCCGGTATTTATACCCTTTTCGACAATCTAGTCCATCGTTGATTGGTCCACGTAATATGTTTTAGACGAGTGAAAATCACACCGTTGAACGGACATTCCTATCTATCATGTGTGATTTTCACTCGTCATATCGTGTCCTTTTTTCAATCGCCTTCCCTTGGTGGGTGTTTGTTCCGTAACAATACCCCCCCCCAGATTTGTGCTGGGGTGGGAACCACTCAGCACAAATTTTCATTCGTGCGGAACAAATGTGTCCGTGTGTGTGCCGCTTTGTATGCAGCTGTATTAACTTAATTAATGATGATTTGATTGTGACTTTGCTGATTTATATATTTTGTTTCGTGACGTTGTGTGCGTTTTGATTGGTCCATCCGACTGACCAATCCTATACATGATATTTATTATTGGCAATTGTTTGGTCTGTAATACGGACGAATTTCAGAGATGTTTGTCAGCTGTTGTTTGTCCGTTGTTGGGTCTCGTATTACTAATGTATTCTGGCTTATTATTTCTACTACCTCGTACGGCCCGTTGAAAAGGTTGAACAGTTTCCTTACTTCCCCGTGTTCTGCATTTGACTGTTGGTGGTTTTTTATAAGTATCTGTTGTCCGACTTCGTATTTGTGTATATATGGGTAACCATTATTTTCATTGTTCAATGGGATCTCATATTCTTCATTTTTCGTTAGTTCACTTGCAGTGATCATGGACGTTAAATTACTTTTTTTTTTTTGTGCGGTTGTAGTTTTATGTTTTGCTTGACAAATGATATTCGTTTTATGTGTTTTTCGGAAATGACGGGATCAGTAGCTATTGGTCTTCCATCACCATAGCCTCCCCGTATAAGTTTTTTGTATCGTCGTCGATAATGTTTGCCTCTCCCTCCTCATTGGCTGACTCGTCATTTGTGTCATCGTGTGTTACGAGGCATCTGATTGTTTTTGTATCTTGCGCTGATGTATACTGTGTTTGTCCACTTGTCCCATTTATCGGTCGTTGGGCTGATTGTCGCGGACCTGATTGTTGAGTGCTATTTTGTTGTATAGACCCCGTATGTGCATATCGGTCCCTGACTTGCTGCGAATTATTGCCATTCGTGTTACCGTACCGACTAGTGAATGGTTGTTTATTAGTTGTCATTTGCTGATCGGTACTGTTCTGTTTGTTATAACTATTTTCTAATTCTCCCAACTTTTCCCATATATTAAGGAACTTTTTCTCTTGCGTTGTCTGTATGTAAGCCTGAATGGCTATAGGGAAATGCTTTGTTATTAGGTTAATGGCTTGTAATTCGTCCATTTTTGGAGAGTCCAGGTGCTTAAGCTCTGTCATCCAATAATTGAAATGTTCCTGGAAATTATTGTTTATTGGTTTTTTTCCTGCTTCCGTGCACTTTATAAATGTGTCCCATTGACGGTCTTCCGAAAAGAAGTGTTTCAAAAACAGTGTCTTAAACGTATCTTCGTTCGGTACCACGTCTTTGATCATGGTGAACCATTTTGCCGCTTTCCCTCTCATGCAATTTTCGATTGTAGTTATTCGATCAACTTGGGTGATGTGTTTGTGCAATAAGTACGAGTTCAGGTTTTTCAAGAATTGTTTCGGGTGCTCGCTCGGTTCGCCACTGAAAGTTGGCATTGTTAGTTCGATGTTGCTTGCCCTTGTACTTGCGTTGTCTTGACTCGCTGTTTTTACCAATTGGATGTCCCTCTCACGTCTTGCTGCTTCGATCGTTATTTTTGTATCCGTGTCATTGATTAGTTGTTTAATTATATCCGTAGCGTCTCGTAACTCCCTAGTTAGGTTTTCGAGTGCGGTGTTCTGAGTATTTACTTCCTCCTGTAGCAGTTGCATCGTGTCTTCCAGTTGCTGGATCCGATCTGCCTGCGTACTCTTCACCATTTTGTCGGTGTAATCTCGGAGTCGTGGCCTTCTTGCCACTGGTTGGGCGCCAGTTGAAACGGTGCGTCCGGTTGGACGACCCGTGTCGTAAATAAAATAACAATTGTGTGCTCGATAATCAAGTTTTTCTATTGCTAGGTTAAATTATAATTTATATTTACAATATTGGGACAAGTAAAGCGTCGATTTGTGCCGACCGGACTTAAATAAGTGAGTCGGCACAATCGGAGGCGCTTGGGTATTGTGGTCGGACAATTGTCGGACCCTATCTTCACAAGTGTTTTTATAATGATTTATATAAGTTATACAATATGATCGGCTAGGAAGCCGGCCGTCGTCGGTGCAGACTTAAGTCAAGCGGCACCCCGACGACGAACCAGACTTGGGTCGGACAACTTAATCAAGTGCCGAGGTTAGGGTCGTGGTGGCCCTGAAAAGGGCCATTTAATGTTGTCACGCCGTGAGTGGTCGGCCTATCCGGTGATCCCGTAGGCTTGGGTGGTTGAGTGGCGGTCGGGCGGCCTCGTCACGGCAAGAGTACACTGACACTGGTCTCACCCCGTTGAGCGGCAGTCACGGGGTTGGTTGGTTCTGACGATGATGGCGTTGTTGATCGACCGATCTTTGCGCCCGTAGATAGGTGGTCGACGGGTCGTTATTGTTCGGCAGTTGAATGACGTTTACAGCCGTGGAGCGGCGTCGTTGTCGATATGCGTCGGTATGATGATATACGCAATCGGGAACGGCGGGAACGTCGGTGGTCTGCGGTCGAATGGCGCTGATAGCCGTGGAGCGGCGTTGTCGTCGGTCTTCGGCGGTCGATTTCTGGTCCTGGTCTTCTTGCTATCGGAACGTTTCTTGGAGATGTTGATAGTTTGAAGGATTGAAGTGGACTGACTAGATTATTGCTATTGCTATGAGTGACGGCCTGTGGCCTAATGGGAAGTACCAGACTTATGTCTTTGTCTTCCTGTATGATGTAATTCTCGGATTTTTGGCTTGTTTATTTAGGTGTTATTTTTTGAAGTAGAAAGGTCTTGATTTACATATAGGGTCTTCTGGGTCTGGTACTCCTAATTTTTGAATGTGTGGGTAGAGGGATCTTGTGTTTTTATTAAACATTATCGTAGTGGCTTTCCTGGCATCTTCCTCTATTGACGGGATTTTAGTTATTGCGAGTAAGGATTTGTTTGACTGGTATGGTGGAATGGCTGTTATTGATCTTAGTCCTACGTTTTGCACGGCTTCGATCTTCTTCCAGTTTGACCTACTAATTTTAGGCCCCCATGCAGGTGCGGCGTAGAGGAGGATGGGCCTTATATATATTTTAAATAGAGATAGTCTTGCATTAATTGGGATATGGCTTTTGCTATTTAGCAGCGGATAGAGTGCCGCTCTTGATCGTTTGGCCTTGTTAATTATGTCCTCAACATGATTGTGGAGACTTAGGGACTTGTTTAATGTTACTCCTAAATATTTTGCATCGCTTGACCAGTTGATTTCCGTGTTGTGGATCGTAATTTTCTTTAATTTAGTTGTTGCTTTCGTTCCAAAGAGAATTGCAACTGTTTTGGAAACATTTAGTCGTAATCTCCACTGAGTGAGCCATCTCGTTGTTATGTTTATTTGCCGTTGTAGTCTTAGTATAGCGTAGGTAGCGTTTTTGTTGCTAGTGTGAAACATAGTGTCATCCGCAAACAGAGATGTTGATACCTGTGGTTCGGAAGGTAGGTCGTTGATGAACACGGTATACAATAGTGGGGATAAGCATGAGCCCTGCGGAACGCCTGCTTCGATTTGCCTTGTTGTTGACTGGTGGTGGGATATCTTGATAAAGAATTGTCTATTGGTCAGGAATGATTTGATGAGTTTTACCAAGTTAATGGGTGTTCTCGTACCGAGGAGTTTGTGTATAAGACCGTTGTGCCATACCCTGTCGAATGCTTTTTCCATATCTAAGAATAGTGCTGCAGTACGCTGTTTTCGGCCTTGGCTGACAGATAGGTCGTCAATTAGTTTTGTTAGTTGTAGTGTGGTGGAGTGTCCTGTTCTGAAGGCATGTTGTTCTGGACGGGGTTCAATATATTTTTTCAGTCTGAACAAGATTAATTTTTCGAGAATTTTTGACATTGTATTGAGTAACGATATTGGACGATAGTTTTCTGGAGCCGAGTGGGGTTTTCCTGGTTTAGGAATCATAATTACAGCTGCGGTTTTCCAGTATTTCGGAAAGTATGAGTATCTTAGACATGCAGTGTATATTCTGGCAAGAGTTATAATTGATGAGCTGGGCAAGTTTTTAAGGGTGGTATTGGTTATTTGATCCATGCCTGGAGCTTTGGCTTTTGGTAGTTTCTTGATGATATCTAGGACTTCATTTGGAGTGATATAGTCGTTGTTTGGTGTTTGGTCGTCGTTGATTATTTGGATGGAGTGTTCCACTTCTTTGTTTGGAGGACCTGGATTATTTGAAAATTGAGTACTCATCGTGTCCGCAAAAAGTTCAGCTTTCAGTTTTTCGTCAAAGATACGTATTCCACTTGTTGTTTTCAGTGGAGCGCATGCCGGTTTTTTCCGTAGTAACCTGCGGTTTAGCTTATAAATTGATTTGTCTTCGAAATTTAAAGTCTGAGTAAAGGTATCCCATTCTTCTTGCCTGTGGGTCTGTAATAGTTTTTTAACATAGTTGATTTGTGCGTTGTACATTTTCTTGTATGTTGGGTCATGGGTTTGTTGCCACCGTTTCCTTAGGATGCGTTTAGTTTCTATTTCTAATAATATTTCCGGTGAGATGGGTGTCCTGTTTGGTTGATTTAATAAGGAGGAATTGTTTGAAAGAGCTTTTTGTATGGATTTTGTTAGTTTCCCGATATTGTCTTCAATCTCCTTTGGATTAGTGATGGCTTGGTGTTTGATTGGGTGCATTGTCATTTCAGCCTTAAACTTCTTCCAGTTAATTCTACGATTTGCTAGAGGAGGTGTGTTTGTTTTAGGTGATTTGTTGATAGTAATTAGGATTGGGTTGTGATCTGAAGAGAGATCGTTGAAATTTGATATTGTCATATCTTGTTGCAGGTTTGTTAGTGTAATATCCAGTACATCAGGGTTGTGGTGTGGTATAAATGGAAAATGGGTTGGTGAATCTGGGGCGCAAATGGTGTATTGACCGTTCCTTTCCATATGGTCCAGTAGAATTTTCCCCGTCTGGTTTGTTCGTCTGCTGTGCCATGATGGGTGTTTTGCGTTTAAGTCGCCTGCTATAATAAAGGATTCGGTACCATTGGTTAGGGCATCGATGTCTTTGATTTCAATCTTATCTCCTGGACTTTTATATACTGCCGATACACGTACGGTTTTTGCGCCTATTGCCATGGCGATAGTGGTGGAGTCTAGTTTTGTTTTAATGAAGATTTCTTCATGAATTATGTTATTTTTTACTAGTATTGCTGTGCCACCAGATGAGGGGCACTCAGGTTTGGGTGGACGGTCTGTTCGATATGTGTAGTAGTTTGGTAATTTGAGAGGGGCTGTTTTGTTTAGGCGGGTTTCCCCGAGTAGTATGATGTCAATTTTGTTTTTCCGAGTGAATTCTGCAAGTTCGTAAGTTTTGTTTGTTATACCATTGCAGTTCCATTGTAGTATTCTCAGTTCATCCATCTTGGTTTAGGGAAACTGAGTCTATTATTGACATTATTGTAGATAGGATGGTTTCCTTGGCAAAGTTGTCTACACAGTCTTGGATGGTAGAAAGGAGTTGTTTAATGATCTTTAGTATTTGGGTAGCGGATATCGTAGGTTCTTTTGCTGTAGTTGGGTTTAGTGTGTTTCTAATGTTATCTGGATTGTGACTTCCTGTTGTATTTTTGGTGACAGCTGAGTATGTTTTGTGAGACGCAGGTTGTTGGCTGGTGTTCAGGTCGTAGGTTTTTGATAGGATTTCAGTGGGTTTATTCTTCTTAAACGAGTTTTGTATTTGAGTGGATTTTTGTTTGACGATCTCTGTATATGAAGGACAGCCTCGGTAGTTGGCCGTGTGGTCTCCATTGCAGTTGCAGCAGGTGGCTTTTGTATCTTTATCTTTAGTGCATGCGCTACTAGCGTGATTGTTGCCACATTTAACACAGCGAGGTGTGTGGCCGCATTGTAGAGAAGAGTGTCCGAATCGTTGGCACGAAAAGCACTGTGCTGGGCCGGATGATCTGTACGGTTCTACTATGACTTTAACGTAAAATAGGTTGCTAATAGTGAAAATGTCTTTAACATTTGGTGAGCGTTTTAAGGATACCATATGTATTGGGATTCTTTTGTCGCCTTTTTGGAAAGCACGTATAAAATTAGGTTCAAATCCGATATCAAAAAGTTCTTTTGAGAGCTCGACTAGATTGTCGAGAGTGTCCGGTATTTATACCCTTTTCGACAATCTAGTCCATCGTTGATTGGTCCACGTAATATGTTTTAGACGAGTGAAAATCACACCGTTGAACGGACATTCCTATCTATCATGTGTGATTTTCACTCGTCATATCGTGTCCTTTTTTCAATCGCCTTCCCTTGGTGGGTGTTTGTTCCGTAACAAATGATATGCAATACATTTTTACATAGACATATTAACTACTTAATATGTCTGTATGCAAATATCACGGTCCACAGACCACGAACCAAGACGTATTTAAGATATTTTGTTTATTTCAAAAAACGATGGGAGCCATAGAAAAGAGATTACCTAAATGGGAGTGCGTTAGCATTATATCTCCTCTGGCCCTCCATAATTCCACGGAAAAAAAAAGATCATATAAGATATAAATAATTACATATTCATAGTCAATGCTAATACCTATAAAGTCTATAGTACAGACTATACAGTAGGTATGTCCCAGAAGTCCCATATCACCCTTAATATCTCCATGGAAAATCAATATATTTAAATGCCGTTTTTTTTACAGTAATAACTAATAAGTATGGAAATTCTGATTGAATATAGCATAATATTCGATTTTTTTTCAAAAATTCAAAATTTATCAAAAAATTTTTAGGCAAATAAGTTTTTTAAATTTCCAAGATAGCCATTTGGTTGATCGTATTTTTTAAAACAGTTAAAAAAAAAAATATTAAAATGTAATGAAAATTGCCCAAGTTAGAGGTAATTATTATTTTGAATTTCTAAGAATAATAGTTGTGCACGCATATGGCATGACATTAGCAAAATACGATTCACGTGTTAATTATTACAATCAATTAAGCTGATTTTTCGGCTAAAATTAAAAATAATAACTAACTCTAACTTGGGCAACTTTCATTAAATTTTAATATTTTTTTTTAACGGTTTTAAAAATACGATCAACAAATTGGCTATCTCGAAAATTTAAAAAACTTATTTGCCTAAAAAATTTTTTAGATAATTTTTGAATTTTTTAAACAAATAAACCGAAAATTATGCTATTCAATCAGAATTTCCATACTTATGACTGTAAAAAAAACTGCATTTAAATATATTGATTTTCCACGGTAATAATAAGGGTGATACGGGACTTCTGGGACACGCTGTATAGTAAATTATTATTTATTATAATATACGTTATGGCAAAAAGTTTGAAGTCCCTACGATTTACGAATAATTACATTGAATTACAACAAAATAAGTAATACACTAATACACTAATACAGTAATACCTATAACTAACTAAATAGTGGAAATGTATTTTCGATATTTATTAATAGAAAAAGAACAACTTAAAAGAATAAGTTTCGTAAATTTAATACAAAGTTCCATGTAGACAATATAGTCATATAGATATAAGTCACTCAACTTTACTGTTGAGTCATTATATGACTCAATTATTAAATAGGTAATGATACGATTTTATTACTATTTGGCGACTGATTTACCAATGGTAAATTTTTCAAATATGTATTTTTATTTTAATGATAAACTATCTTATTCAAATATTGTTCTCAACTCTCAAGTATACACAAGTGACAAGTACACAACATTAAAATTTAAAATAGCACTATTACTATGTTAGATTAGGTATATCCTAACAAACTCTATTGATGTCAATATCCAGTTACCAATACGTATTAATTTAATAATACTAACCTGATGTCCGTTGGGTTTATAATTATAAAACATTGAATTTGAAAATGTCATTGTATGTATACATATACTACGGTAAATTAAGTTAAATCCAAATTCGCTGATTATTAACGTTATTGACCAAATACATAGGTAATTATTTTTGTAGACCAGATAGCCATGTGGAACTCAAATTCTTTAATGTAGGTATTTTTAACAATATAAATAACCCAGAAAAACGTGGTATATTATGTTGTACATATTATAGTATAACCGCCTTGACTACCTATAATATTTCATAACAAGATTATAATACGTATTAACTTACCGTTACATTTTTCAATCATGTCTTCAAATCCCCATTTGGACAAAATATTTGTTGTCAAATCTTCCATTAAAACAATTTTACAAGCAACAATGCCAAAATGGGTTAGTACTTAACTAATTAATTTTAAGAAAATGTACATAGGTACCAGTAAGAAGTAACCACATGTCCACATGTACTTTGAAAATTCTTTTATGCCAAGACAAACTATAAACGAATGAGTACCTACTAATAAGCAGAGGTTAAAGTGGGGGGATACAGAGGGATTCAGTCCCCCCTCCCTCTGATGGAGGTTAAAAAGCGTCCCCTTAAACAAATTAGAATTGTATACATTAGACATTAATACATTATACATAAAATTATATATGGAACGCTAAAAACTATATGAAGACATTACTACATTAGTCCCCTCTGGAATTTTTTCCCACTTTAACTCCTGCTTGTAAGGTACAACTTACAAATATAATATTAAATATATGACAAATTACAAATTGACAATATTGATTATATAATAATAATAATAGAATGGTTATCGTCGACGTTACGCTTGCGACTTGTGGTGACGGGAGACGGACTGAATGGAAGTGTGGTCGTGTGGAGTAGGTAGTATACATATATAGACTGCGGACTACGCGAACAGTCATCCGAAACAAGATATCGTCGGTTGGTAGAAAATTCAAAATGTAAAGGAATAAACCCACACAAATTCTAATCTTGTTTGATTAATAAAAAAATTAGCTAAATACCACTGTCTACCTAAATGGGCTAAATGTATTAATGTATAGTAGTCAGTAGATACAACTAAATAATCTAGTGAAACTCTTACATAAACGTGCCATTTTAATTACTTCAACAAACTTTATCAGTAGAACAATTATATTGTTTAACTATATAATTCTGGTTTTATTTAATATACCATTTAAGTAAATCTAACTAAAATTTGATTGCTTCAACTATATATTTGCCAACTAAAAATATTTAGCTTATATTTTTTCCGTGGCAGTATTATTATTTATTTATTTTTCTCAACTTGTGAACGTGAATTGAAAGTTGACTATAAAACTGATTTGGATACTAATCTGGAACTTTTCTACTTTAAGCACCCATTTTTAGGGATTTTGGGGGGGGTGGACGCCGCAGTGATGCCCCCGTTGCCACTCGCTCGCTGTGCTGCGCTCCGACAAAAAAATCGAAAATATCCCTCCACTTTCTATGCAACACCTCCTCAAGTTGGTTACAGGGTAACCGCTGTGTATCCACTCTTAAAATTTTCTCTTCTCTTTGTATAGATACTAACTTTGTAGTGTCGTAATCATTCTTCGAAACTATGCCCGAGCGCCAAATTCTGACTTCACCATCGTTTTCAGTGTACGCGTCACTACATCAGTCAAGAAAAATTGCAACAAAAAAAGGTGTTCCCTAAAGTAGAAATATACTGAATGTATTTCGTGAAGAATATCAAACAATTCGTCAATTTGTTAATTTGTACGTTATGCAATACGGAATTTTTTTGTCAACTGGCCTTTATGGCGCGTGCACAAGAGCGAACAAAAATAGCGAATGCGCACATGCTTACTAGCTTGTTCAATATAAGATCACTATAATCCTTAGAAGAAAAAAAATATATTACTTATCGTCATCCCATTTATTTATAAGAATATTTATAATTTTGCGTTAAAAGTATTAGTATGAACAGTTTGCATACCAATAGTCATTAGTCATTTCAAGTCGGTACTTTCGACGACCATTACCAATACACATACTATGGTATAACCAACTATATAATTGTTGGCATGATATTTTATATGGTAAATAAGATAAATTATGATTTATCTTGTATTGTATTTTACTATTTCCAAACCTGTTGTTTTTAAAAAAATAAAAACTATATTAATAATTACATATTTACTATTTTATTTTACCATTAAAAACCATGTTATTCCTAATAGGTACATTTTGTATAATGAATGGAATGTCCCCCCCCCCCCCTGATAAAATGGCAGCCGTCCCCAGCTAACATTCACTTGATAACAATATGTAAATTATATAGGAATAGGAGTATAGGAGTACCTTATCTAGTAGATATCTGTGTGTTTTATTAGTTTACCCAGTTAGTACGTTTGTACGTACTTACCGCAATTATTAGTTTAGACTTTTGAGCCTAGTGGTCAGTGGACATATTATCATTCCTCATTGAAAATTTATTTTATAAATTATAATCAAAATTTTTCATTTTATACGGTTATTCAATATAAAATGACGATAATTCTCATATAGTCATATTTGTAGGTAACTAACGTTAATTACAGCCGAATAACGTTATTTCCCGATCTAACATAATTTACCGTAACATACCTATACAGTATAATAATATATACTTTAACTGTTAATTACTTGTGATTTTCTGTTTTTGTCTAACACACACTCAACATAGGATTTTAAACTGGTTCTTTGCCAAACATAGGTACCAATTGATCTAATTTATTAAGAGATAAGAATTCTAAAAACAGATTTGAATTTGTCGTCAAGTCTACTTAAAATCGACATTCCCACGTTTTTGATTTTTTGATTTAAAAAAATTAAAACTAATTACCATCAAAGGCATATATACTAGCGAATATCATATTCTTAAAAGCATTGCATGAAAACCCGTATTTATTTCAAAGATGAAACAAATTCATATTTAAATTCCATGGTAGGTAATAGGTATTAATAATAAAAAGCATATTATTATATAGTTGTCTTCATCACATATTAGCAAAAACAAAATAAAATGTAGGTACGTTTAATACTGATAATTTTCCACTTAATGATTTCATATATAGAAAACCATATACATTTCAATTACTTTTAAAACAACATTATAGAAATGTATTATTTGTACAGTTATATAGGTACTACATCTACATGGATGCTTATTACTTATACTTTTAATGTATTATTTCATATACTTTGTAAAATAATGATGAAATCACTTGTATATTGCCATCACAAGCTTGGAAATATATTTGAAAAAATCATGATTTTTCAGGAAAATCGGTAAAAATATGCTAATTTATCCAAAATTATGATAATATTATAATTTTTATAAAATATTATACAAATATAATTTCTATGTCAAGATCATGTCTAAAATATTGAAATTCTTAATAATAACATATAACTAGTTTGCAAATCAATCCATCAATCATATCACGTTAGATATTAAATGCAACTATACACTGTAACAGAATATTTCAGTTCTAAATAGTTGACTTACTTCTCTTCAATCTACACTATAATATGATATAGTATCAAGTTATATGGCTCATACATTATATTATGTTAAAACATGTAAACATAATTTCATAAGTTCAATAAAAATGTATTCAATTGTAATTATCATCATCTATTATAAAAAAAAATTATCCATTATCGAATAATAATGTACCACAGTTTAGAGGCATCGCTAGTGCCGTCAATCTTAGCTCAAAATACTTTAGGTACGTTTTAATAAAATTTAAGTTAGTTTACATTCATTAGTTTATTCTGAAAAACCCGAACTAGCCGGAAAATTGTCTAGATCGTACGGAACACTTTGTAAAAATTAAAACTTATATTAGGTATTTTAAACTGTAATTGATTAAAAATTGCCTAAATGTTGCCCCTCATATAATAGCCGTAGCGAAGCTCCTTATTAGTATTTAATAATAGTATCATTAGTTACCAAAATAAATGTATTAAGAGACGCGTAATATTGCCGTTCTTTCATCACGGTACCCTATACTAAAGTTCTATAGACGACGGTTTCTTAGAACAAGTATTTACTATATTGGGCAATGGGCATAATCAAAGGCAAAAATGATAAATTAACAGGGAAGGAATTTTTATATTTTATTTTTAATTTGAAAAAATCCAAACTATTAAAATTCTCAGGTGGTGCATTTGCACCCCCTGCCCCCCCCTTATGGCATGCCTGGATATTGAAGAAATTATAACTAATAGATGAAAATATAAAGTATTTTAATAAATGCAGTTTAGTTTCTAAGCAATTTTTGTGAATTTTTTTCAAAATATATGTTTTGCACACTTAATAAAGTCGATTTTTTTTTGGAAGTTATGGACAAAATCTTGTTTTTAAGTTTATGGTACCAAAAAATAACATTTTTGAATTGTTTTTGTTGTAAATGTAAGTTTTTTCATCCTTAACATTTTGTTGGATTAGAAATTGTCAATCGGCTATCGTACTTACTTTTTATTTTGTTTTAAATAAAGTAATTTAATTTTAAAAAAAAAATTGAAACTAAGTCCAACCAACAAATTTTGATTGCACCATTGTTGAACAAGATTGAAGGGGATTCTAAATTCCAAGACTATATTCTAAAATAGAACAAACTAGATAAAAAATATATAACTATTAAGCAATTTGGAGAAATACAAATCCACGAAGAGCTTTATTAGGTACATATGTCATTATATTATTCTTTTTTCACATGAGATATCAGTGTTCTTGGATTTTTCGATGTACCATAATATTCTAGAATGTTAAATTTTTTATTCTTTGGTCAAATGCTTGAAAATTCAATGCAAGTCACCTCATAAAATGTTTACATTGGTTACAAAAAAAAACATATAGATAAGTACTATAGATAAGTGATATCACTACGGCTATCTCTGACTAGTGTTATCAGTTATCATTTCACCCGTCAGACCGTGCGCCAGACATATGTTTTGCACGTCTTCGGTTTCGGTGTGACGAATAATATGAATAATAATTAATAAATAGGTAAAAATTAATAGTTAATACTTAAAATTGTAATCAGTTTTAATATATTAATATGCCACATTTTCACAAAACTAATAATAATATTAGCAAGTGTTACCGCATTTTAAAGCATAGGTATCTAAAATAACCTATGGGTAGTTTAAAGTTTTTGATAGCTTGACAGCAGTTGTTGATGGATGACAAATAAAAAATGTGAATGATAATTAATTATTATAATAATATAATATTATAATATCGTCGGCTGTCATCGTTCCTTCTGTCATACCGCCCCCCCTCCCTACCACATTTATTCGAGTGCAATTACGAAAACAAATTTTATCCGTAGAACTTTCGATTTCCAACAATGTTCGTAATATCATTATGTTCCTATCGGACCCGTCCAAGTACAGACATCAAATGTTGATCCGCATAAATGTTTTCCTGGCATTGGTAATAGGCAGTAGCCTGCTTCTGTTGGGTAAGTCTATGATTCATATTATGCATCATTTTCGAATTTTGGTTTCACAATAATAATGATAGGTAGTCATGAAAAATGTTTTGTTGTTGTCATTTCTTATTTTTGACTGTATTACTATTATCATTATGGGCAAAAACTTAGGTCCACGCTCTTTTGCTCTTTGGAGAGCAAACCATCGTTTGAACTGAAAGTTCCAATTTTATTTTTATTGTAATTAGATACCCGCTTCTATTATATCTAGGTATTGTATACGTATAACACTTGTATCGTTGTTATTAAACTTTTATATTTTAGTCCTATTTGCATTTATGATACATTTCTTATTGATAGCATATTATGCAATTAGTTTTACCTATTTAAATTAAAATATTAACAACAGTCTTGGGTTAAGGTAATATTAAACTTATCATAAAATGTTCAATTCTTATATGTATCTTAGGTTTGGGTTTTTAAGACTAAAAAATAGTTTTTATGCTGCTAATTGCAGACAACTATCTTTTATTTTGATGTATTTGTCAACATTTAAATCGAAACTTATATTGAAAAATGTTGTAAGAAAGTATACTTTTCCATCATCTTATTAGTGGATTATTTATATAGCATAAGTAGGTAGATAGGTGCGGGTTTATAGAAAACAACATTTAACCACTTACCTATCTAGGTTAAATAAAAGATAAAAGTCGAAACATTTGAATTCAAACCTGTTAGATATTAATAGGTCTTACTTATACCCACCTATTTTAATCACATTTAAATTTATTCAATCTTATTAAATTATGTATTATATTATTTGTATTATTATTTTAGGATTAATCTATTGCTTTGTATCAAATAATGGTATTCATAACCATGAATTTCAAGTGTCAAACAAAAACGAGTTTCAGGTTTTTGAAACTGTTGAATCTGAACACAGTACAGATCTTATTAATAAACTGAAAAAAGATCTTGCTACCGCAAATGAGAAAATAGAACAACTCGAAAACAAGATGCAAGGGTTTGAAGAACGTATCAGAAAGCCTTATCCAAATGTAAAATATTTAAACTACCGTTCAAAAAAACGTATTCTGGTAAGATGAAAAAAAAAATAACCCACGTCCAAATCCATTGATAAAATAATAAAATTAAGATACAATGTTTAGTCTCTCTCTTTCTCTCTTATAGCCTTGTGCTTTTATATTACAAATACAAATTATTTATACTTATGCCATAATGTTCTATACCTAGTTTATCTGTGATTTTAATATAACCATTAAACAACCATATTGAATGGGCCACATTGCTGAGGTTTTAAAAATTACTTTTATAAGTAGAAAGTTAAGATTAATGTTAAACTGTTAAAGTGATAAAAAGAGAAGTAATAAGAATTATTAAATAATAAAACTTGAATTATTATGATTTGTAAATAAATTTACAAACTTTAAAATTGTATTATGTTATAATTTTCCAGGTTACTGGTGGTGCTGGTTTTGTTGGATCTCATTTGGTTGATAAATTGATGAAAGCCGGTCATGACATTACTGTTGTAGATAATTTTTTCACTGGAGTTAAAGCAAATGTTGAACAGTGGATTGGTCATGCTAACTTTGAGTTAATTCATCAAGACATAGTCAATCCTCTTTTTGTTGAAGTAGATGAGATTTATCATTTAGCTTCACCTGCATCCCCTCAACATTACATGTTCAACCCAGTAAAAACAATTAAGACTAATACAATAGGAACAATTAATATGTTAGGTTTGTTATAAAAAATCCATTCTACAAAGGAATCTAATATAAAAAAAGACCAATAATGTTTAAAAAAAAAACAGTTATTTTAACTAATAAAATTTAAAAAAATACTTTAAATAAATAATTAAAAATAATTGAATTATCCCTTTTATAATCTTTTTTTAGGACTGGCAAAGCGAGTAGGTGCCAAAGTCTTAATTGCAAGCACTTCTGAAGTCTATGGTGATCCTGAAGTACACCCACAACCAGAAACCTATTGGGGACATGTCAATCCCATTGGTATGTGTACAATATTGTATAGTTATTTTTATGATCTGATTTTTACTTGATGTGTTTGCAGTTTGCATACTTATTTGGTAGAATCTTATAACAAATTAGATTTGATACATTTTAGTAATTTCAAATATATAGGCCAAAGCCAAATATATTAAATGCATATTTTTGTTTTTTATATTGTATAGGTTTTCAAACAATTGTATATACTTTAAGTTAATACTTTTAAAATATAAATCTTACTACTCTTTGTTTAGTTTTTGAACTAGTTAATAATTTTAAACATCATATTTTATGCCTAAAATTTTGAACTTAAGTATAACTAAAATTATTGTTCTGTAATTATTAAGGTCCACGCGCTTGTTATGATGAAGGTAAAAGAGTTTCTGAAACATTGAGTTATGCGTATGCAAAGCATGAAAAAGTATCAGTTCGTGTCGCCAGAATATTTAATACGCATGGACCTCGAATGCATATGAATGACGGACGGGTAGTTTCCAACTTTATATTACAGGCTCTCCGAAATGAACCGATTACTGTAAGAAATACAATATTATATATGTTCTAATTAATTGTATATTATTTTTCCAATTTTTTTTTTTTTTTTTTGTAGGTATACGGTAGAGGTAATCAAACACGTTCATTTCAATATGTATCTGATCTAGTAAATGGACTGATTGCCTTAATGGATTCCAATTATACCCAGCCAGTCAATCTTGGAAACCCAACTGAACATACCATTAACGGTAAGTTTTACTATTGACATTGTAAATTACCATTCAGTTACCTACATACCACTATTTTTAATGTTAAAAAAAAATTTAGAAAATTAATGCAGTTTTATAACAGCTAATTTTATTTTATGTCGAAATCGTATTTTAGTAGACTTACCTATCAATCGAATTTCAATATTTAATGATTTTTAATCTGTGCAATAATATATGTGTCCATTATGTATTATATTTTGTAATAATATTTAAAAAAATGGAAACTAGGTGTATCAAGTCAATTGATAATTTTGCATAAACGCTTAGGCATATCCATGGGCGGATTGGCGATTTTTTTTCGGCTTAGGGAATATGAATCAAACCGGCCCTTGAACCTCAAAAATAACTATTATTACCCCCTAAAAACAGAATTTTATGTCTTTTAACACATACAATAAGGTGTTCCTTAATTTACAATTTCAACATTTGTTCGGTCTCTCTTTTGAATTAGTTAAATATTTTATAACTATAATAGTCTTGGGTTAGTCAAATAAGGTTAAGCTATTCCGAACTTGAACTTGAAGTTTGAATATATACATTTATCAATATTTACAGAAAATATCTTTAAATATTTTGTAACCACTATAAATATAAAAACATTTTGTATTGTAGTTAAAAGTTAATTATATTTTCTAAACTTTTTATGGAAATATATTTTATTTTATTTCTTGTCTTAATATGACTATATTCTATATTGTCTTTACTGTATAATAACATAATTTAATACACAGATCACAATCATTAAGGCTATTGGAAGCAGGTCGTTTTTTGTGCATTAGAACCAATAAGCGGAAGAAAAAAAATTATACTTCCAGAAGTTCAATTTTAAGTATGAAAAAAATATTTAATTCCTTATTTTCTTTTCTAGGTTATGTAGGAAATGGATTTTTTATTTTTTATTTATTATCACTAAAGTAAAGGTTAATTTGGAAAAAATAAAAATAAAAATTTGGTACTATACTAATTTATTAAGCAATACAAAAATTCATTTCCTACATATGTACCTTAGAAAAGAAAATAAGGAATTAAATATGTTTTCATAATTAAAATCAGAATTTTTCTTCTGCTTATTGAGACTTTCATGTTGAAACTTTTTTGATCTAAAAATATTGTGACGTTTAACTGTACGTATGTAGGTACGTGATGGATTTCCAAGAATCTTAGCATGAACTGTTCGGGGAACTTACGCACATTAATAATCAGTCACTGTACACACAGTCACACATCACTCTCAATGGATATATGGAAATAGAATATTTCTTAAATCCAATTCCTTAAAAATGGTTCGCTTTCATGAGCCATAATTACCGATTGCCTATTGGCTATAATTATAATATATAGGGCATAGACAGATAGGCATGATATTATAGGTATTATGATTTTAATATATTTTTTTTTCTTCCAACGCATTAATTGTAATATGCTTATTATTGCATTAATATTTATTAATTTACATGTATTCACTTATTCACTTATGATCTCAAAACACCAAAATAATATTTTTATGTGAATTTTATAAAAAAATATTTTGTCGTGGGATCTTTCCTAAAGGCCTATCCTCCCCTGGGCATAACTATCGCCTATCATTGTAAAACATATAAATAAATAACAATAATAGTTAATTGTAACTTAAAAACAATGTTTTTGTTTTTTTAAATCAAATAGTACAATCTACCAGTTGAATGCTGATAGTTGATAAATAATATATTATTTATGTATTACAGAATTTGCTGTAATAATTAAAGGGTTGGTTGGTGGAAAAAGTAAAGTAATCACAACACCTGCTGTAGAAGATGACCCACAAAGAAGAAAACCAGACATTACAAGAGCAATGACTTACCTAAATTGGAAGCCTAAGGTATATATAATATATAATAATAATATTTTTTAAATTATAATAAGTTATATTTGAATAGTCCTTCGCTATAAAATTATTTTGTTCATCACACTTTGTTTCTTTTAAGAAATAATTCCTCGCCAAGTAGATAAATTATTGAAACAAAATAAGCTTACTTAAATTCAATATACTTGGCATTTATTCATGATTTCATGATATCACATCTTTATATTGCTTTAAGATCTTATATTTTTTTACTTAGCCATTTTTGCACGTAGTTTACGAAGGATTTTTGTTGTGATATTTCTACATATAAACGAGTGTCCTGAGAGACTGATTCATAACTACGCAGAGCCGCAACTATTAGAGCTATCGATTTGACATTTTGAGGGTAGATTAATATTATAATTTCACCATGCACTGAGAAAGAATTTTGCAAAATTTTGATTTTAAGATGTTATAATTGTATACCTATATACAACAAACTATATTATTATTATTATTATTTCCATATTATTGATTATTTTCATTATTAAACATAGTCGGTATATTTAAAAATGTATATATTCAATATAATTGTATTTTGTCAATGGAATATAGACACCTCAAATAGTTATATCAATTATCGGTGATGGTACCTGTTTTATCCGTTCAATTTCATTTCATTTGTTTAACACTCAAGAATTATGCCAGGAGATCAGAAATACAATTGTTTCATATCTTTCTGATAATTGGAATAACTTTATAGTTTATTACCATGTCTTACAATTCAAATGGTGACAACTTCTCCATTGCTGAGGATTATTTACCTTTACATGGTCAATTCTGGTTATTGCAAATTGATTACAGCTGGCAATATTTTCTCATTTTTATTTTAAATGTATTATAATAATAATCTTTATTCTAAATTTGGTGTAGTTACATTCCCAGTAACTGGAAATATTAGTGGTAATTTTTAGGATTCCGTATGGTAAAATGGGACCCTTTTACTATGGTTCCGCTGTCCGTCCATTTTAATTTTGAGGGTAGATTAAGGGTAGAAATTAGTATTTATTCATTATCGGTTACCATTGGTTATTCAGATAGCTCAGGTATAACCTTCAATTGCATTTTGGAACTAATTGGAAGCACTAATTGTATTCATTTTAATTTACATTATGTTTATATTTTACAGGTGGGTTTAAAAGAAGGTTTAAAAATGACAATTGACTACTTTAAACAAGAAATAAAGAAATCACAAAAAACTGTTTGATATATAATATTATCATATTACTTATGGGTTATTAGATTTTATTTCAACTGGTTTGAAAAATAATATTTTTACTGTTTATATGTTTAATTTATTTTAAATTTGTTAACTATTGAATTTAAATTGATTCTATAAAAACATAGTACACTATTTATATGAATCTGACAATTGTTTTTTATTTATGTTTATATTTATTTAGTATTTTTTTGTAAACTTCTGTGATCTCTATAACATTTTGTCATATTGTGTTACGTAGTTATTTTCTTTTTGTTGCGTCTGTTCATTAAATCTATTGAATAAAATTAATATATATTTTTTAATTGAAGAATTATTAATATATTGTTAGCAAACTACCTGTAACCATAAAACTTCAGTTCTCTACAATGTTCATCCCTTTAAGCTTATAGGTTTATAGTTAACTCACCAATTATATGAAGCAGCTAAACCCAGGGGAGACGATCCTTATACTCAAGTATGAGTGCCGAGTGCCATAGTGAATTTGCTACATACGAATTGTGTCCAAAAATACGAAATTATAAATCGCAATACCCGAGTTGCGTCCTCAATTTTCTTGCGACATGTTCGAGTTTTGTCCTGGTTAATAATATTCATATACATATTTTCCTTAACTCTTTTACAAACTGAGGACTGTCATTTGTATAAATTGTATGGTTAAAATTATATATTATATTATAATTATCATAATTATATATTATAAATTATTTATTGTTTTAAAATGTAATGTTGATTTTATAAAATAGTGTGGTTAAAAATTGTAATTGCAATTTATTTTATAAAATGAGTAAATTTTTGAACCAACTCGAGACGTGTTATATTTTTGTTTTCAAACTCAGTCATAGTTTTTTTAATAAATTCTTCTTTTTCTACTTCCTTTCTTCGTTTGTTTTTTAAATTTGAACTTTGTATTTTAATATAAATGTCAGTTTGAACATTTCTCAATAGGTGCTTCATTAAATTGGAAAATGTTAGGATACAATGACCAGGACCGGCTCAAGCTAAAATAGTTAACTAGGCGAAATCAAATTTTGCCGCCCCTAATAATATAATATTATCAGTATTTTGAAAATGCCGCCCTCTTACTAAAGTGCTGCTTATGTGCCGCCCTAGGCGTGGGCCTATGTCGCCTACCCCTTGAGCCGGGCCTGACGATGACTAAAATATCCCATTTAATTTTGAGTGAAACGATTCATGAGTTTGAGAACTCTGCCCATTTTGATGGTTGAAATTTACTTTCCAGAGAAATGTAATTTTTTTCCAAAATAATTAAAAACAATTATATTTTGCTATTAAATCATAAGCATATGCGCAAATTCATTAAAATTACTTGGGGGGCTAACATTATTAACATCTATGTGAGTCCCCCACTCACATTGATGAAAAGCCCTACTCATCAAAAAAACTGTATATTTTTGGTAGGGCTAAAAGGATATTTGCGCCTTTGATCATAATTATTGACTATTGAATATACAATATAAATGTTCAGATGTTCTAAAGATGATGACGTACCTATACCTACGATGTATTTAAGCCAATTTTTTTTTTATCAACATATTATATAATGCTTTATAATAAAGCTTCTAATAAAAATATTATTCCCATTGTTCAGCTTATTTTATTTATTTAGATAGTTACCCAATCACGTGATTGCATAATACAATTAATACCTATGGATTAAAATTAAAACCTACCTAGTCTGTATGTCATACACCATACTTCCCATAGGTAGGTACTACCACAGAAGGTAGTCAATTATGCATGGATTTAGTTAAATTGAAAATATTAAATTCAATAAATTCAATTGTTAGAGAAAAATGAAGAAAAACCATTATTTAGTATTTTAGTGAATTCTTAATTTTTTCAACCGAAACCTACATATAAACATAGGTACGATGGTATTGACGTCATCTATTTAACAAATATGTATACATTTTTATGCTGGTTATTTATGTTATTACATCCGTATGAATAACTAATAAGTCCAGGAAAACGTAAAATATCTTCCAAAAATATACCTAAGTATAATGTACATCTACGGTTGAACACGGTACTGTTGTCTGTTGTACCTACATATCCCTGATTTTCCAACTGAGTTTTAGCAGAGCTATTTTAATTTTAATCCTAACACAATATTACCATCAATGCCATGCATGGTTGAAGTTAATTAAGTTGTTATATTATATTAATTACATTTAAAAAAAAATGTATTTTATATTTATAAAAATGTTTTATAATCAATTATTTTTAAAACGAAATACGAGAATTGCTAATTACTATAATATTATATTTAAAGTATATACCTACACATTGTAATTTTTTTACATATTCATATTAAACCAAGTGGAAAGTGTCATCAGTGGGTGGCTACTTTCCCTAAATTATGTAATTCATGTTATTTGTTCCCTCTTATGACACATATACTTATTATGTCTAGATAGAGCTTGTATATATTCTTCTCAAAAAAAAAAAAAAAAAACATATTCATATATTATGTTATTTGATGGTTATATTTAATCAAGTTGCTTTTTGACAATTTATTGTTACATATACGATTTTCAATTTTCATACATAAATAATAAATATACGGTTGGTGTTCGTAGTGTTATTAGTATTGTACTATTGTGCATACTTGAATACTTCGTTTATTATATTTGTACTGTGTAGGTACACAAATAATTAATAAGTAGAATCAGTAGGTAGGTTTAATGTTTCATATCAATCATAATTTGAATAAATTTATTAAAAAATGGAGTTGCAGGGAGTGCTTGGTGAATCAACCTGTATAAATACGACTGACATCTTACGATAATCAGTAATCACAGCCATAAAATAATATAACTTGTATAATACATTTGTAATTTATTATACTAATTAAATAAATAGAGGTCGTTATTAGCTATTCGACTGTATTAGCCGTGCAAGTGATTCACCGACAGCATCACAATCCAAACTAAACGGCTACCCGACTGACCAAAAGACGACACTGCTCAGACATGGCATTGGCAACTAGCAGACTGGCAATAGTGACAGGTGGAAACAAGGGCATCGGGTACGCCATCGTAAAGGCTCTGTGTGAACGATTCGACGGCGATGTTTACCTTACAGCTCGCGACGTCGGCAAGGGCGAGGCCGCGGTCGGACGGCTGAATGAGCTGGGTCTGAAGCCTAAGTTCCACCAGCTGGACGTGACCGACACGGGTAGCGTGGCCACGTTCGCCAAGTTTGTGGCCGACAGCTATGCGGGCATTGACGTGCTGGTCAACAACGCCGCGATCTCGTTCAAGGCGACCGCAACCGAACCGTTTGGCGTGCAAGCCGAAGAAACTCTCCGGGTCAACTACTTTGCACTGAGGTCCGTGTGCGACGCACTGTTCCCATTGCTAGTGCCCGGTGCACGTGTGGTAAATATGTCTAGCTCTACCAGCCGCCTGTCAGTGATTCCTGGTGAAGAGCTCAGGCGAACGTTGTCCTCGCCTCTGTTGACCGTCGTCCAGCTGGACACGCTGATGCGCCAGTTCGTGGAGAAAGCCAAGAGTGGCGATCATGAACAGTTCGGATGGCCGTCATTCGCATACAGCGTGTCTAAAGTTGGCGTTAGTGCGCTGACATTTATACAACAGAGGGCATTCGATGAAGACCCCAGGACTGACATTGTGATCAACAGTGTCCACCCTGGCCACGTGGACACGGACATGAAGACTCACGATGGAAGAACTACGTTTACCGTTGAACAGGGGGCCGAAGTTCCAGTTTATCTGTCTCTGTTGCCTGCAGGTGAACAAAATGTTAAAGGCTGCTATGTCTGGAGTGACAAGACCATTAGAAATTGGTGGGAATGTTAATTCAAGTAAATATTAAGTAGGTACCTAATATGCTATAAATGTAACGCAAGTCTGTATAAATTATAGAATATCAAATAAAATTAAAGTTTTTCAATTAGTCTGTTGTTTCTGTTACACTCTTTATATAGATAAATAAATGTATGTTTGTAGCTCATACTATATTCAAAAATTAATTGATCTATTTTAACGATACTAATGAGTAAATATTCATAAATCATAACCAATGATAATTTAATAACTACCTATAGTTATTAAATATTATAAGTAGGTATAGTGTCTTATTATTGTACCTACGTAGCTATGTGTCTTATTTAAATTTGCATAAACAAAACAATAGGTGTGTCTATGGTGGCAGCTTAGGGTGCCTGGGCTGCCCCTGCAATTTTTGAAAGTGGGCCGGTCAACCGAGTTTTAAGTCAGAAGGGTTACAACTTTTATTTTTAAAAAATCTTCTTTTATGTGGATATCTTTATAATTACTGTTTACTTACAAAGATATGTTCGAGAAAATTAGGTAGGTAATTTCTTTATTTTGTTAATAACATGAATTGTCAAATTGATTTCCTAACTTCGGAAATCGGAAAAACCTACTATGAAGACTTGAGAGTTGAGTCAGACGACTACGGTACGGTACGCATCTATTATTGATGTTGTATTATTTTTGATTTGTTGCTAGGTGGTGTTGTCCACGGCTGCAGATGAATAATTTTTCTGATAATACTGTAATAACTGTAGGTTATTAATAAATTGTAAATAGATAATTTAAACTTTTTTTTTAATTATATAAATATTTCATTGGGGAGGGGAGGCTTTAAAAAATATGCCCTTGGAAGTATAGGGCTTTTTTCGGTTCACTATTAAGAGGACGCCACACCCGCATGTGTTGTCTCCGTCTTACAAACGCGTAACATAGCAAATTACGTCCACGGAAAACAAACGAATCGGCATCAAAAAGTGGTTTTAGAGTAAAAATACCTATAATAAAACTTAAAGAGAACAATATTTTGGAGGGAACCTCATCGGCGTTTTTAAAAATATTAACTATTAAAAAAGTTGTGGTTATTTAAAAAAATTTAAAAAAAGAGTTTTTGTGCCTTCAATATCTAGCTGTGTATTTAGATTAATACAAAACCCCGATGAGGTTCCCTCCGAAATATTGTTCTCTTTAAGTTTTATTGTAGGTATTTTTACTCTAAAACCACTTTTTGATGCCGATTCGTTTGTTTTCCGTGGACGTAATTTGCTATGTTACGCGTTTGTAAGACGGAGACAACACATGCGGGTGTGGCGTCCTCTTAAGGTAGCGCCGGTTATTAGCTAAGCTGCCACTGCGGTTGAAGTCTAGTTACGCCTATGACTCATGATTTGTGGAACTCAACGCATATAGATAATATGTTCAACTATACAATTTTCTAGGATTCATTCGATCATGAGTATTGAATTTATAACAATATACACGTTTAAATGTTTTGAAGATAATAAAAGATCCGATAAAAGATGTAATATGATGTACCTAGTACCTATCTATACGTCAATTAATTTTGTTCGTCAACAAATTATATTATTGCTTGTAAAGCTAGCCATACACGTTCCGGTTTGCCGGAGAGGTCGGACTGCACAGTTTAACCTGCACAGTTTTTACCGATTTCCGATGACGACATACACGCCACGATTTGCCGGATACGTAGGACTGCGCAGTCACACGCTTTCCGGCCAAAATAGTCCTCAGCTGCAGGTCGTCGAATGTTCAAAATATTTATATTTTTTCGCCGTTTTTTCAATCAGATTTTTTAACATATTTTTCACATTTTTTTTTTAATTCACATACAATATGTCAGTCCTAGACGACGATGCCATAGCTTTGGTAGGCTTAGCTCTAATTCTTAAAAACAAAAAACAAAAAAAACGCGAAAAATGGGCCAAAGATTGGTTAGGTTAGATGAGTATAGATACTATTAGGTACTTTATATTATATTACTGTCTATACTCGATGCCCAATGGTATTAGTACCTTATAGCCAATTACAGAGGTTGACACTATTAATAGGTAGTTTACTATGTTATAAAAGATTTAAAATATAAGTGGATATTTATTATTTACCAGGAATTTTTATAGGTACTTCACATAGTTTATTTTAAGAAATATTTCAGTCGGCATAAATTATATTTCAGTCGGCAAACACTTGATCTCCCCCCCCCCCCCCCGTCAAAATCATATAACTCCGGCCCTGCCATAGGCGGATATCTGGTCATATCCGTGGGAGGGCTTAACATTTTTACCATATCCATTAGCGTCAACACATTATTAGACACTTCAACCTGCAAGCTAGTAGCTCTCCTACTTTATTTTAGCTGAAACACCAAATATGTATAGGTTAATATATGAACGTAAATAAATAAATATTTAAAGCTATTAAATTTGTTTTAGATTCTGAGTGAAACGATGAATGTATTGATTTTACAATGATGTGTGTTTTTATATTTTTTTATTTTTTATTTTTTATTTTTTTTGTGTCTGTGTACACGAAAAGTAGTCGAAATAATGCTTCGATTTTCGACTTCAGTATCTTGTTCGATTGGAAAGTGAATATCGTTGGTGCTTGGGGAGGTCAAAATTTCCCAGTAGTTTTCACAAGCGCCGGGAAAAACAACATAAAAATTAAGGAAAAACGGGAATTTTTAAGCAAAATCGATTTTCCAAAAAATAGATTTTGGTTTTTGGTGTAACTCTAAAACAAATGAACGTATATACATGCAATTTTCACTGGTTGTTTATATTTGCATTTTCTATACACGATAACATTTTCAAAATATTTTAATTTATTTTGAACTGTTTAGGTACATTTTCATTTTCCATTTTTTTTTTAGTTTTTTTTCTAAAGATATCAATCAAATTTTATTTGTTGGCTGAAAAAGCTTGAAAATTTAATAGAAGGCTCCTAGTATATTGTTTTAAAGGCAGATGAAAAATATAAAAATCCTTCGTCACAGTTTTTTTTTCTAAGCATTTAAAGTTCATAAATTGACAAAATATGGAAAAATCACGAAAATTAGCAAATTATTTTGAGTTAAATATTCGTAAAAATTTTTTCTTTTTAAATTTAACATATGAAAATGTAATACATGATTCCTTATAAGTTTGTCTACTATTATCAAAAATAAAAGGCCTTAAGAAAGTCAAACTAAATTTTTATGATTATTTGAAATTCAAATTTTTACAACATTGGATATTCACTCGATTTCTCATGTAGCGATTTCCTTATTTTGTTGTAATTCAAAAACGAATAACTGTAGATACATGAATATTTCACTGAATGTTTAAATTAGCATTTCCTATACACCATACAATTTTGAAAATATTTTGACTCTTTTTGAGCTATTTACGGACATTTACCGCTTTCAATTTTCTTTAGTTTTTTTTTCTATAAATATCAATTAAGTTTTATCTGTTGGGCCAAAAAGTGTAAAAATTTAATAGAAGGCTCCTGATATATTACTACAATATCAGTTGAAAAATATTAAAAATACATTGGCACAATTTACTTTTATAAGCATCTAAAGATCGAATTTTGACAAAATTTATCAAATTTAAAATTGAATAATTATTTTGTAGTTAAAAATTTATAAAATGTTCAACTGTTATATCTAAGGATTGAAAATGTAAAACAAGATTCCATGTAAGTAGTCAATTTGCTACCGAATAATCTTAAATATACATAGACACAGTTTATTTTTATAGCCATGTTAGGTTCAAATTTGGACAAAATTACATAATAAAAAACCTATAGAATAGGTAACTATTTTAGTTATTTTGTTGTGATTGTATAATATTATTCGTGGGTACTTGAAATTTCTTAAGTATGCTTTTATATATCTATGATAGTATCACGGTTTGTTGTTGATGTATAACGCGTTGTAAGTACCTAATGGATATTGTGATATGATTAATTTGGGATTTATTATAGGTAAATTTTTTCCTAGCGATTGACGTAGCGTCGATACATTATGCCTTAGATAGCGAAATACTTTAAAGCGCTGAACATTTCCGGTTAGCGTAACAAAAATTATCGATTATCTACTTTTTTGGGGGAGTAATAAAAACTAGTAGCGTCCAGACCACTGCTTGTAGGCAAGGGGGTCATGTTCCATGAAATAAAACAAAACTATAAAAATTGTAAGCACTCTAGTCTCCATAATCGTAATCGATTAGCAGATTTCTGATCAGCATGCAGGAGACGGGCGACAGTGCCAGCGTCGAGCGTCGTCTCAATGTTTATTATTATTAATTACTTTATTAAGACATCTGATTTCCAGAATTAATTCCAGTATTCTAAGAATAGACTAGTTTGGTGGCCTCACGCCCGCGCACACTAATTGTGGTGCCGGGTGCGGGGTGAGGCGGGTCATTCCAGTTAATATCAAATAATTTACTTGCTAAGCACTGTACGAGCTGTCCTCCACCTAGCTAGTAGATATACAATGTAGTATGTACCCGGTAGCCGCGGGCCCGAGACAGTATATTTGACTGCCTTGGCTGGCGTTTTGCGCATGCGCCATTCACAATATTGGATGTGTTTACGCCGCACACCCATTGATATACCACCTCACATGCATTAACATAGGCAACTGTCTCGTCGAGTGTCGATGTCGAACCTCTAGCAGTCTAGCGGTTAGCTAGACGCCTAGACGGCAAGTAAGACGTCGCGCGGCTTAATGCCGATTGTTTCATATCATCGATTCGTTTTATACTTATTTATGTGGTACACCTGGAACGAAGGGAAATCTGTCGGAATGGGACGACTCGTTTCCGTCCCTATCCCGACCCACCCAAATGTTTGAACGCGTGTTTCACGCGTCTTGTGTATATGACCAATAAATTGTTTACGCGCACTAATAATTGTGACCACATGTTGCGTACTGTGGCTTATATGCGCTGTACGACTGCCGTTTGTTGTCGGTGTAACTGTGACCCGTCAGTTCTTGTTGCCGTTCACGGAGCTTTGGTGGTGCCGTGTGTACCTAAGAGGAATTTGTTTTCGTATATAGTGTTTGACCGCACGGGATAAGCTAGTATATTATAATTATATGATGTTAAAAATTTAAATATTTTTAAATTCAGCGGCCTGCCATAGTGCCATAATGTTAATTGTTGTTTATTCCAAGCCAAACTGATATGATATTTTCATCCATGAAAGTGATATAAACCGTTTTTTTTCTAGTGATATAAACCGTTTTTATTT